>CM032065.1:23741314-23781536 GCA_018831715.1 Matsumurasca onukii
AAGATAGGTTGTGACAGAATCGGTATGAATTTAAAAAAATCGTAGGTGAAAAATACACTTTTTGAGGGTTTTAGGAAGTATTTAAAGTGTATAAGGAGAAAAATGGTTTAAGAAAATGTAGAAATTGTTAGCAAAGATGTTAAAAAAGTATTAGTCTCTTCTCTGCAAAAAATTGTCAATTTGTTCTTTCATTTTTAGACACCAAACACATAGTACAGGTATATGTTCTATTTGGTTTTGGAAAAATATAAACACGCGTAAGGTGAGCTTGAGGTAAAAAACTAGGTGATTAACAAAATAGAAGCCCATATGGATTGGGCAATAAAATCGTGAAATTAATTTAAATCCGTTACTAAGCGACAAATTCAATCGTAGTTTATTGTGATGTTTTCTAGTGCTTAACTTAATATGTCTTGTTCCTGATACCATCAGTGTTTCATCGGCTTACCGTCCTCGCTGGGTAAGTCAGTTATTTGATATCTAAAATCAAATGAAGGAAGAGCTAAAACACTTTTAATTATTTATTTAAGGACAAAAATCTCACGGAGAACTAGATATGTTATAATCACTGTAATGTATTGTCAGCTAAAAAGACGGTACATTTCCATTTAGTTCTGAGAGGACTTATATGAGTGTAAGTGATTATGTAAATTGCCAGTACAGGTGTCAGGTCACTTGGTTCAGGATCTACAACAGGTTTGTATAAACTAGACTTCCGTCAGCTGGGAACCACTCTTACGAAATATATCCCGCCCCCGTCTTTATGAGATGGCAACTATACGGAGGCAGCATATAGATATACAGGGTGTAACGATGTATTGAGTCCATTTCCGTTTTGACGTTGGATTCGATACATGTGGATAATTGGGAGTTTGGTGGACAAAGGTTAAGAAATTATAATTATAATAATTTACAAAAAGATATTGTATGACAAAAAACAAAGTAATACAAATAAGTATGGAAAAAACACTATCAAAGTACAGGGTAAAGACAAAAGACTGAATGTTTGCAGGGCTCCGCCAGGTGGAATATTAGTATACAAAGATTCAATGTCAAAAGATTAATCAAATTTGTTGTAGAGGTTTGTGTACAATTATATACAATTATATAGAGGTTTAATTATATAGATAGGAAGTGGGGTACCTTTTACGTGTTAATCAAAGTATAATTTTAATGATAAGCCGAAGTAAAGCATCGACATCTGAATATATTCGCTCAATAGTAACAAGACACTGTTGGTCTGCCAGGAGTTGGTTTAGTTGTTAGTTGTGAAGTTCTGTTGAAATGTAAACTATAGGAGTTCTGGAAAACTGAGAGCTGTGCCCTAACAATTATATTACTTATTTATTGACACCAAGAAGGCTGCCTCGATGTACATAGCGTTTTATATAAATACATATAGAAGATATTCACCCTGTAATGTGCAAATACTTTCGTAAAGTCTCTCCATTTACGTAGGATTCACAGGCTAACAAACAAATTTAACTTTTTGTGCCAAATTATAAAATTGGTCAAGTGATTAAACCCGCAGCTTAAATTATATTATAGTTTAAGGCAACCCATTGTTTACTGAGATTTGGTTTAACAATGTTCTATTGATTGTTACAACCCGCACTATGTACAGGGGAGACCCGTACTGGCAGCGAGCTAAGACACGAAGAAGATAGTTTTTGATCAAAGTCGGTTTCACGTAGTCTCATATATAAAGATGTACAGCGTCACAAAATACATCGAGAACTAGATATGATATAATCACTGTTCTTATTCACAGAAACAACCTATGATAGAAGCAACAATATACTCGTCCGTCGTACTGACAGTTGAGCTTTTACGTTAAGCTCGAAGTACCTGACAAATATTTAGTTGTAATTTGTCTAACAAGAGTACTCTTACAAGAAGTTTGGTTGTGAACAAACTCAATGTGATAATAGTTGCCTGTTTGCTCTACGGATGGCAGCACTGAGGCTCTTTCACTTATTATTAGTGAGTTTCCATTTAAAATAAATACTATTCATTCCTAACGCTACATAAAAATAAATGCCATAAAATAAAATGGAAAGCACTATTAAACTTCCCAACTCTTTATAAGTTAAGTTGTAAAACTTTAAAGCATTTATATGTAAGTGTGGCCACTTGGCACGTTTTCCAATTTTCACAAAATTTTGTTAAATGTGTTTGTAAATTCTTAGGTTAAGTTCGTTTACCTACAAAATCTGTCCGACGGAATTGTCCTCTCTTGAGAGGCGGTCCATGAAGTGTTTCAATGCAATTCCACTGTGCTCGTTATCCAATGTCTATGAAATTTAGTAAACACATTTAAAGTGATATTACCAACGTGGAAACACATTCAACGAAATCCGTTCAGCCAGACCAAGATGGCGGCAAATAATCGTTTACAATAATATCAATCTTTCGGTAAACTATCACCCCTCCCCCCTCCGCCGACGGGTAAATTGCTAGGAATCACAGTAGTGTTTGTGCCACACGTCGGGTTTGTTTGTAATTCTTAGATTCATATCTTTGTAGCGTATTTTGTTATGCGTCGAATTTCTTGTACATTACATTGTTACTCCCATGTTTCATGTTAAACTACTGTGAGTGGTGTACGGAAGACTCGTGTTATGGCTCGGCATATGTTTCAAACCAACACTACAACAAATGAGACTAATGATGGTGAAGGATCAGGAGACTTCTGGATGGATTTAAAACCTCAGTTCCAACATCCGAGTAAGTACATTTATTATATCGATAATATTAACAAAGACTGTACATGAGTAGCTTGGAATCCATCTAGATATTCTACGTCAAGAAAATAGTTTGCATCTTCATGCGTCCGTTGCATTATGTTTGGAAAAACAATCATTTGATTATGTTACTTGAATTTTATTACTAAACCTATGCTTTGATCATATTTTTAGAACACCAGTTTAATTTTAAAACTGTATTTTAATTTCAGATGTACGAGAGGTTGGACCAAATGACTCACTGTCGTAACAAGTCCAAGACATCAAGGGTTCTCAAGTCTCTAAGAAGTGCCTGTTAATACTTCAGTGTCATAAACTCGGTCATTTTAAACTTAAAACTGTTTTAATTGGAATTGATAGAGTTGTATTAGATACGAGCGATTTGAAAAGATTTAAGGTCGCAAATAACCTCCCAGTCTAAGAGTTAAATAGTTACATAGGTCTGCATTTGTCGATGGTAGCGTATAATCATCATTGCCAGACATAGAGACTGCTGATGAGTTATTCGCTAAACCACAACATTGTCTTTCTGTATGAGAAAGCCATATTTTTCCATCAACAAATATTATGCAATTTACCAAAACATGAAATATATGAGCTCAATATCTCAAAATGAAATTGTAATATTACAGGGTGACACACGGGAAACGGACGTTTTTTAAATGAATAGTACAAAGCCATTTTAAAAGATAAACCAATTTTGTTTGTATATTTATGAAGAGTAGGACTTAGCATTTTATAAATAACTCATTTTTTTAAACTACGTCACTCATATGGTGCTCACGCACCCGGATAAAAATGTCCAGCTTTTGGTAAAATCATTCGCCGCTCGGATCTACATGTTTGGTTGAATCGACTGTATCTCTTACCTGAGGTCTGCTAGAATTCGGGGTTTGTGAGAGTAGACACGTTCTTTCAAATATCCCTACGGGAAGAAGTCACAGCAAGACAAATCTGGTGACCTTGGTGGCCAGGGTATGTCACCAAAACGTGAAACCACCCTCCAGGAAACATGTTCTTGACAGTAACCATTGAGGCAGCGGTGGTGTGCGCTGTGGCACCATGCAGTTGGGAGAAAACAGCTCTCATGTTCATTCTTCGCCTTCGGAGTTCTGGTCTGAAAAATTTATTCAACATGTGGACACAACGAGGTGACGGTAACGCCATTTTTCTCGAGAAAAATACGGTCCAATCACTCTGGAAGTAGAAAACGCACTGGTTTGGCTGCCATTCCCATCCTAGCGATGTTTTGAGGTGTCTTAGCAGATATCACAGGGCCTGGAGGTTTTATTTTTATTATGTTTCCTTTTGATTTGAACAAATTTAACAATCTCAACAACGTGTTACGGTTTGGTACGGGTTTATTCCGATAGATGTCAAAATGTCGACGAAACAAACGTTGTGTTTTACTTGTTATACTTACTTGTTATACTTGTAGTTAGCCCACTAGTAGTGTGTTACACCACGGTTGTCATTTATGCATTGGTCACTCATTCTCTAAAATATTCCACCAACGAGTAGTACTGCTTGGTTTGGAGGTATTCTTTAAGTACTTTTTTAAATTTTTTTAAGTCATCAATGTTTTTTATATCGGTTGGTAACTTATTGTAGATTCTGATGCAGTTGTAATAAGGACTTTTTGGAGCAGAGTTGTATTTACTTGAGTAATGTGGATGTTATTGGTTTTGCCTGGTATTGTAACTATGGATCTGGCTATTGTTAATAAAATGTTCTGGTTTTCTTTTACTAAAACTGCTGACTCAAGTATTAAAAGACAGGTAAGAGTTATAATTTTAAATTTTGAAATATTGGTTTGCAGTGGCAATAAAATGTTCTTTCTTATTGATCTAACAATTCTTTTTGTAGAAGAAAAATTCTATTCGATTGTGATACAGTGCCCAAAAAACTATTCCATATGAAACCACACTCTGAAAGCAACCGTGTAAACCTTAAGAAGTACTTCTGTGTCGACAATGTTCTGCAGCCTTCTGACTAAATAGCAGACTGTCAGTCTCTTTGCAATACCGTCAATGTGTTCATTCCAGTGTAGACTACTTTCTATTGTTAGGCCCAAATATTTAGCACTGGTTGATGTATGGAGAAATTGACCGTCTAATTTAAGTAATGGAGTTGAGTTTGGTGCCTTTCTATTATAAAATTGTAATAAATTTGTTTTACCTTGGTTTAAAATGCAATTTAGTCATTTTAGCAATTCTCTCATTTTAGTCACTGAGTAGTTATTTTTAACAAAGCATCGTATGCGAAAGCACGATGCTCAACAGTCCACTTAACCATTGTCTATGAAATGCTATGAAATACTCTGTTCGATGACATAACCTAGAAATCTCTACGAACAAAAACAACAATGCAACAGCTGATTCAAATTCGTCCGTTTTCCGTGTGTCACCCTGTATATCTACTGTCATTGACCATGTATCTTAATAGGAGAATTTTCAATTACTTATTTAACAATGAAGTCACTATATTTCAGAATCTGTGGTATAGTTCGGTCTGCAAACCCCTCTGAAGTAATAGAATTCTGGGAATTCTAACAGTTCCATCGCTATACATTTATGAGGCGGTCATTTATGCCAAGAGCCAAAACATAATCAAAACTCATACCCACAATTACTCAACCAGAAATAGGAACAACAATACATCAGTGACTCATCGACTCAAGCTTACAGAAACCAATTCCGATTACTACGGCCAAAAGTTTTTTCATTCTCCCGGACAGTTTAAAAACATGGAGGACCTAACTAAATTAAAAAAACCTCCATGATTATCTTGTTTCAATGCTTCTATGAGCTCCCTGATATAATCTGTGCTCCTAGTTTACTACACTTACCTACCTAATCTTTCATTATCTTTCACTATTACTAAACCTTCCATTACGGAAACCTATCAAATTAATCCTAACACTGCCCTAAAACAACCTAACCTATAGTGTTACCTTTAACTCTCACTGATTGGGAGTTATGCTAACCAGCTGCATGCTCACATGAGTCTACGCAGTGGAACACAATAAGTGAATAAGAAAGTAAGTAAGAAGGATTAAAAAATGAGCTAGCACGAAGAATTCAGTGTTACAAAGAAACAACAAATACCAGCCGAAAATTTGAAAACACTACATCAAAACTTATAATTAGCTTATTGAATAAAACACCTACACGAATAACTAAATGGGAGTTTGCAATCAGAACAACGCTGAATCTTCAAACACATCCGTCGCTATGAAATATACAAGCTGATTGGCCAAGAGAAGCAGATGGTGACCAATGGGATGCAAGCAGCTGACTGACCAACTGTACTGTCTTAAGTAATTTTTCTCACATTGAATGAAAGCTAATTTAAAATAAGTTTATCAAAGAAGGAATAAGCCTAAAATACTGTCTCACTAATAAATTTAATGCTCTGATATTGGTAAACAATGTGTAAATATAGCCCGCTATTTTTCTTTCCTGGTTACGATTTCCAAAAACGATTATTCTTCAGTTTGATAGATTTTAATAAATACTAGCTACAAGATTTATTTCGTATTTTTTCACTTATTAAAACATTTTGGAACGTAGAGGTTTTGTTAAATTTGCTATAAGGTATTTATATTATATTTTATTTACGTTCTCTATCACTAAACTCCTCCAAAAGAAATTCGCAAGGACAAAAGAAGTAAACCAAGAAGAAAATTAGAACTAAAACTAAACTAGAAGTCAAAGTTTCACTTAGACGTACAGCTAGGGAAATCAGGCACGTCCTCACAGCAATACATCAGCAATTGTATCTTACATGAAAACGAAAAGCATTTGAACGGTATTATTCTTGTAAGAAGAATTTTGTACTACTATTTCATTCCAAATTTACTATTTTCTGTGAAACATGCAACACAATTTGTACTGCTACATAAGAAGAATTAAACCGTTGTTTGAACTGCCTAACATTTTAAAGATGATGATGAATCCCCACTAAGGGTTTCTTTTATAACGATGACTTAGCCATTACTAACATTGTTTGAAAAGGAATAGAGGGCGAAAATAGTACCAACTATTTCAAAGAGTTCTTTGGCTACCACTGTTATGTACACATCCAGTGGGAAAGAAGCAACAGTTCTATAATAAGTTTTACACGTTTCCTAGACTGATTTGTCAAGTATTTACAACATCTAGACGTGTCAAACAACAAGACTACAACCAGTAATTTCAACCTTACTCAATTAATTACTAAAAGCTTACTTCGTACATATTTGCCAAGTTATGCAAGCGACTAAGTATGTTAATAACGCTGACACCTTCTTGCCACTAGTCTCTCATAATTATGTTAAAACATGTGAACTATTTACGTAATGTACCACGTTGTTCTCTAACCAACGATATGAAGTATCTGTTTTACCTCTTAGTAGCTAATAACAACTGCTTTGTTATCAATTAAAATGTTGACTTGCATCTTTACACCTCTTTTCCACTCAGGGTTGTGTTAGAGATTATAATGCTCTGAAGCTTGAATACTATGGCATCCGTGGAGCGCCTTTGTCCCTTATTTCCTCATACCTCAACAATAGGACTCAGTTTGTTTGTCTATCCTCGCCCTCCAATAATCCCGCTATCTCCTCACGCCGAACCGTCCGTCACGGCGTTCCGCAAAGCATACTCGGACCGCTTTTGTTCCTTACGTATATTAACGACCTGCCTTTTATTTAAATCCTACTAAAAGTACCCTCTACGCTGATGACACGTCACTTATATTAACTCACAGAAACTATGAAACTCTAACTGAATTAACTAATTTGCAAACAAGAAACTTAAATACTTGGTTTACAGCAAATAAGCTCTTTCTAAATGTGTCCAAAACTCAAATACTAGACTTTAGCACCAAGCCAATCCATACTACTATCGAGGAAGCAGCGCGCCCTGCCGATCAAGCCGGAAATTCCATTGCCAGTAATAAATATGTAAATAACGTTAAGTTTTTAGGTTTAGTTTTGGATAGTAACTTAACGTGGAAAGGACATGTGCAAGAGTTAATTCCAAAACTCAACTCAGCCTGCTATGCAATCAAACAGCTTGCCCCCCTATGTGAAACTAAAACTTTACTTCTTGTTTATAACTCCTATTTTCAGTCACACTTAAACTATGGTATAGTATTTTGGGGAAATTCAACAGATAGTCACAAGATTTTTACAGTCCAAAAAAGAGCCCTTAGAATAATGAATCATTCCGCCCGTCTTGACAGCTGTCGAAAATTATTTTATAATTTCAAAATTCTTCCACTATATGCTATGTACTTATATGAGGTTATTAGACTATTCAAACGGAATGAACACCGATATGTACTGAATAATTTTCACCATGATTATAATACAAGAAATAGTCTTGCTTTTAGGGTGCCTAAACATAGATTATCTTTATATGAAAAAGGAGTTTACTATTCAGGCCTAAAATTTTTCAATATGCTTCCGGCTGAGTTGAGGATGGAACAATCGTACTCCCGATTTAGTTCTAGTCTTAAGCGGTTTTTTCTGTCTAATGTAATTTACAATTTCAATGATTTTGCCAGTTTATTTTAAATTGTTTGTTTCTCTAACATTCATTTAGTTATTTGAGTTGATTATTATTTTTTGTTATATTTAATGAACGTGTACTCATAATCTTTGATTGATCTGATCTTTTAATAATTTGTATGTATATATTTTTACTCTTGTTCTCATTGATTTGTATATATTTTAATTTACTTATATTTTACTCTACTATTTGTATATTATCTTGACGAAGCCTTTTGATTGTACAATCTGTTTTGGTGAATAAAGTTATTTATTTATTTATTTAATGCTGAAGCCCATAAAGTCTATCTACACTAACTCTAAACTCAGATTAAGGGGAATTAAAGTATGAAAGATTTGTAAATTATGCACGATGCTCATATGAAATGAACAGGTGATCAACAAGGTACAAAACAAGATTGACTGTTACAATAAATACGAGGGCCACTTTTATATTTTGAAGTGACTTTGCTCATTACGCTTAATGTGAACTCACACTTGACTTGATCTTTGCTTGCTTCCTCTCACACACTTCAACAAATAATCTGTGAGATACTACCTTCCGTGTCAGTTCACAAACACCACTACATGTAAGTGAATATCATTTAGGATACACATACATCAAGTACAAGATGAACTCAGCCCTACCCGGCAGCGCTAATGTTGAGATCTCACTACAACTGAAATGAGTGGTTCACCGAACATAACTCAACAACACACATAAACAAACAAACTTCATAAGCTTCACTTCCTTTATTCAAGAACAATCTAAAACTAATATTTAAATGCATTCATTAAAAATAGTATTTTACTCGTAGTTTACATTTTTTGTTTAAAGTTGGAAAATAATTAATTGCATTAACAACACATAAAAGTTGCAAAACAGACCTAAGGAAAACAAACAAAAACAAAGTTACATTTAAACATATACCGTATTTAAACTGTTGGATTTTAAACTTTTTGTGGTTTATCATTTTATTAAAACTTTTGGGTAAATCACATAAAACTAGTATTAATCGTACAAGACGTTCCGACTATACTGAAATATAATTATCATCAGTTGAATAAAATATAATTAGAAAATAAAATAATATAATTATATACATACAAGTTTCAAACTATTATTTTGTTATGTATATTATTATTTTATTTTTTCTTCTGTATTCTATTGTAGACAGCTGATGATGCTCTTAATTAACATAATCGAAACTTCTTGTTTGTTTAATACTTTTCTATGTGGTTCGCTCACAAGTTTTATTTTATATACATACAGGCTACTTATAAAAGACACCCACCTAGCTAACAATAAGCACACACACACACACACACACACATGCACACAACTTCAATCTAGTCAAACATTTGTGCTAAGGAAAATAATCTTTGGAAATTTAAGTAATATTTGAACGCTGAAATAAAGATAAATAAAACAGTATGGTTCACTCAGGTTTATTTCTCAGTTATTTCTCTCGTTGTCCTCCTTTAGTCCACAGAATACGTCATTGTTATAATTATGGAGTTAATAATAATTTGTCACACGTTTTCCTCTTAGGTTCTACATATTGACACGTCAAAACAGTAATTGTCAAACATTTATCTCGCCATCTAGCACTGAGAGTCTAACATTTAGTTGTATTTGCTGGAACTGAATCAGTAAAACACTAGGAACTATCTGCCTTGTTTTCCTTTCGTTTGAAATGTTTTAGAAACCCCTATTGCTACTAAGTTACTCATAAAAATGAAAGTATCGTCAAGCTCTCATGATTGGAAAAATTGTTACTTTTCATTTCAAATATTCATTGATAACAAACACCTATAAAACCTAACATTTAAAACCTAAAAGTTTAAGACTACTGTACTCTCCCTTCTTTGATTATCTTTATACACATCTTTTACTTCCCTAGATTGACCAAAGTATTTTGTGTGACATGCTGGACCAAGGGAGTGTCAACAAATGTCCGCACATTTAAATCATTTACAATATCGTGTTTATTAGTTAGTATAAAATGTAAAATATATGTTTTCTAACAAAACATGTTTTGTATAACTTTACAGAAAATAAGGGTTGGTAGCAGGAAATTAAGAAAGAAAAGTGTGGACACAAAATGACCTTTCCTTAGTTCATTAAGGGTTATGTGCATCAAAATACCAAACAAGATTTAGTGTAAGAAGTCACAGAGTATACAAGGAACCATCATATTGAAGGAACAAGTTGTACGTATCAATTGTCTAGAAAAGCTTCTTCAAGTGCTTTTGTGACAAGGTAAATCCACTAACACTTTGCTAAACTCCGGTGTTTCTACTTCAATGTTATGTCCTTGCGTAGCTTGCATTAGCATAGGAACTATTTATTGCAATGTCTATGGAGTTGATTCATATTTTAAGAATTACCTCGGTTTTTGACTATTGTGACCTCAGCGTTGTTCTCCATTTAAACAATTGTATGAGTAATTTTCGTTAAGTATGCAAGTCTTTAAGTGAATAATAAATAACTAACCAGAGGTTTACAACTTTTACAACGCTGCCGTTGTCAAACGTGCTTTTTAAGTGTATAAGTTTGAAATATAGCCTTGTAAACGTAAGATCATCAGACTTAGGTACAAGGTGACTCTTCAATTGTTATCTACATCCCATTATTCCCGTTAAATAATGTAGACTTTTAGTCAGAGAATATGAAGAACAGAGAGTTTCAAGAAGCAAACCGAAGCTCTTAAGCTTCCATAAGCTGGTGCAAAGTGGATTGTGGGTTTGGAAGCTGTTTGATAAGGCTATGTTTGGCTCTTGACGTCATCAGACCATTAACAGAGTACTTAGCCATAGGAATAGAACGTCAGCTGAGGTACAATAGGATAGGGAAAATGCTTTGAATTTTAGTGACAAATCCATCACCAAGCTCGATTACTAGAGGGTTTATATGGTCAGTGACTTACCTATGTGGTTGAACCTGTTCAGAGCTAGTGCAATAGACATAATATTGTGAGCTTTCATATAGCTAATTATTTTCAATTTGACCGATTGTGGCTGACATTATCTTGGTATTCATTTTTTAAAAGTTTCATATAATTTAATATTTCAAGAGTGACATTATCTGACATTGACTTGACAGATTTTAAACAGTTCGTTAAGGTTATAATCATACTTTTTGAAGATATTACTAAAAGACGTAAAGAAGTTACGACTCATATAAGTAAATGTATGGCATATACCAAACACAGAAATACTAGATAGACTAAATCCTGTACTCGGCGAGGGTTTGTGGCAAAACCTCGCCACAAGTTAATTGTTTGGCTGACCGACCATAACTCAACCATACTCGTATACATAATCAAACTGTAAATAAACCTTGCTTCTCCTTTCATGTCACATTTTAATGCATGCTACTAAACATACTTGTATTTACGTGACAATATTTTTACAGAGTCTCCCATGTAAATGTGAGCTTTTCGTTACCTGAAGCAGATAGTTTACGCTCAGGTGTTGACTTTGAAATGTGTTAGATACAACTTAAATTATTTCAGGTTAATCTTAAGTAGCCATTAAAAACTTTTTGTCAGTATGTGTATGACGACTTCAATGCATTAACAAAGAAAATGTTATATACAATCCAGTGTCATTAAGAAAGCTAACTGAATTCACTCTTTAGAAAAAAACTAACTTTACTCAAACCAGCAATTCTGAGGGGGAAAGTTACAAGTATCAATTGTAGGGAAAAGCTTCTGCAAGTACTTTTGTGACAGAGTAAATCCACGAGTGCTTTGCAAAACTTGTTGAATCGGAGTGTTCAAGACATTATATATATGAAGTAGTATTTAAATATACCTTTACATAACAGGCTGGCCTTCACTCTCCCGGACATAGCACCATGTGATTTTTCGTCTGGGCTTTATTAAGGACCAGATTTGTTGGACACCAAAAGTCTCCAGCAATTTTCAAGACTAAGGATTGAGAATTAATAAAACCTTCAGAAATATCACTGATAAAATGCGGCATAGAGTGTGGTCAGAGCTAGATACCCGCATTGACTATCCTTTGCTGGAGGCCATGTAGGAATTTTCTTATGAAACATATGTTTAGAAAAACTTTAAAATGTGTGTGTTATTTACATGTATTAAATGTTGCTCAGTTTTTTTTTAACACAGTGTATTCTGCATTACGTTTACTATACGAACACTATAGAGCAAGAAGGTCAGATTTTGTGGTGATAGCTTGATAACATCAAGAACCAAACCCAAAGCTCTCAGACTGCTCCAAACCCACAATCCGGTTTGAACCGGATCTAATAGATGAGTCCAAAAGATCAAAGCAACTGAAATCTTTCTTCTACACTGTAGTTTACAGGCAATGATTACTAATTGAGTAGATTATTAATCATTGTTATAGGTCAGTCACACTGCTACTTGCCATATATGTGAAACTTTCGAAATGTAAACAGTTGAACAAAATATGCACGGGCAAGTATGCTGAACATTTCACCGTCCCACATACACAGTTATGTCTTCAAATTTGGAAGTATTTATAAATGCTACATTCTAATCCCGGTCTGGTTCAGTCCAACAGTTTTTTTCTTTGCTATATATTAGTTGTTGAGCATTTATACCAATTTAGATTTTATTTCTAATGGAAATTTACTCAGAATTTTGCGACCTGTTTGTGTGGCATTTTTGTGTATCTATAATAACAAAAAAGATAAGCTGTACCTGGAGTTAAATTTTATCGTCACAGGACTAGGCTTAGAGGTCAGCCCATTAATAAGTATATAAGAGAAAATCGTCTAAACGTCTAGTTTATTATAAATATACAGATATGAAGTCAAATTAATTGTTCTTGGCAGATGATTGTGTCTGATAATAAAGAAAATGCAACCAGCCAGACCCAGGTAGCTGCAAAACTATTTACCACCGCCATTTTGATGTAGTTTACCAGATTTTAACTATTGTTGGTACATATTTGAGTATGTTTATATCAATGCGTATGACAGGTTACATTAAATAGAATTTTAAAAAAAAATAATGTTTATAGCATACAAATACTTTGGAAAAGCGCCTCGCTACAAAAGGGCACTTTCGGTGGACCGAACGGTTAGCAAACTTGGCTTGGAGATTTACAAAGAATGTATTTTGTATCATAAAATCCTGTATTGGATTTTCCTTTACCGAAACCCGCTAGCTTTATCGCTCTTGTGACTGGGTATAGGTAATGATATTAATAACTTGTTTCGTTAACAAGATATTTTGTTGTATTTTTATTAATATTTTTAACTGGCAAATAAAATATTTAAAAGTTTCAGCCATATTATGTTTTGGGTAAATTAAGTGCTAATAACGACTGGTAATTTATTTACAAATGTAAGTATAGGTTTAAAATCACTACAAGTTAGTTTCTTAGAAAGGAAAGGCCACTTTAGGCTGTGCAAGAAAATACTTTTAAACTGACAAGGTAGGTATTAGTAACGCCCCATTAAGTTTGTTTGCGAAGATTCAACAAGGGCTATCGACACTCTACTGTGGCTAAGAAAGGTTCTACTGCCGATAGTAAGAAAATCATTTATATGATCAATTATACAATGATTTATTTGTCTTTTTGTATACAGTATATATAATTTGCTAGTCATATAATTAGATAATATGCACAGACCATGCTGCCTCATTTGAAAAGATATATATATAATAAAAGCCTCTGGTGGATGGTATAGTCAGCAAACTAAATAAAATAAGAAAAAAAATCACAATTGTATTTTGCTGAAATTAGCACTACGGAACTTATTGAACCCATACATTGGGGTTTTCAGCAGTCAGCCCCTAAACAAACTTGCAAACCTGGACATGGACAGGAGCCTTACTCTTAATAGCAGCAGGCTAAAGAGCTTGATACTTGCAACAGGGAAACTGTTAGCTGTTTTGCTAAGTCTACATCGAGGTACAATTAGATTACACTTTCTCCTGGTATTGAGGTCGTGAATATCGTTTACTATAGTAAGAGCATGCTCATTTTTCTATGTTTAAAGAATACATTGAAATATATACAGGTTGGACACTGTCAAGATCTGGCACTCAACAAGAAGAGGCCTGCAGTGGTCCAACCATCCAGTCTCGTAAGAAATAGCTCCCACTGTTTTCTTTTGGGCAATAAGGAACCTTTCGACTTTGTGTTAGTTACCCCATATTCTTTTGCCATAAGCTAAATGACTATGGAAAAAAAAGGCTTGTCTGACCAAGTAACTGGGAAGATCCACTGCAAGCCTACTACTCTACTTAACCTAGTGCACATACCCTCAATGTGGGAATCCAACACAGACTACCCTCTAGACTGAAGCCTAATAGCTTTATTGGATTACTGTTTGGTGCATCAATGCATAAGCTAAAGGCTATTTCTTGAGGTTTTGCCTCGTTTAAACACAACTTGTTCTCAACAAGCCAATGAGGGACGGTAGAAGAGAGATCATCAACAGCAGACTTTGCCAGCTGATAGTTACTTTGGCATGAGAACAAGCTAGTGTCGTCAGCAAACATTAAGACATTGTCCTCAAGTCTGTAGTACAAGTAATTTATCAAAATCAAAAACATTAACGATCCTAACAAGGAACCTTGAGATATTATATGCCTTTTTGGAACATACAAAAGTTCCAAGAGATTTTTGTTGTAGTTTTGCAACATAAAACTATAAGTTTGCAAATATATATATATAACTTAACAGTTCCTCCTATGTATCTTATGAATGGGCAATGTAATCAAATCGATTAGTCTAACGAAATCTAAATATTTCGTTCGTCAAATAACATTGCTT
Organism: Matsumurasca onukii; assembly: GCA_018831715.1. Taxonomy (NCBI): domain Eukaryota; kingdom Metazoa; phylum Arthropoda; class Insecta; order Hemiptera; family Cicadellidae; genus Matsumurasca; species Matsumurasca onukii. The sequence goes on from CM032065.1 coordinate 23,756,375, forward strand.
TTAAACGGAAACAACTTCAATTCCAAAATTAGTATAACAGCTTATGGTACGTATTTTATTGAGTGTTACGCAAAGTTTCGGCGCTGAACTCGTCTAAAGTGTGGCCTAACTAAAGGGAACTTTATTCCTCAGATACTTTCAAGTGCATTGGGTACAGTTATGAATAACATATTCACATTCGTTCCAGCATTTAGTTCCACAATTCTCTCAGCCCAACTCACCTGTCATGTTTATATACAGTATACTTCTACAGTATATGCATTTATTGAGTGTTACGCGAGTTTCGACTCTGAACTCATCTAAAGTGTGGCCTAATTGAGGGGAACTTTATTCCTCGGATACTTTTCCAGTTAGGCACAGTTATGAATAACAACTCACAAATATCCTGGTGAATGTGCTCGTACCTTTTTGCTATGCCATTCATCTAATATTTTATTTTGGAAGGAAGTTTTAGGTATTTGCTTTTATATGTTTTATGCTTCCAGAGAAAAGCTTTCCCATTTTAGTAGATTAACCTACTCAAAACATCGTTGGCAAAACTTTCCCAAGTAAGAATCTCTATCCCGTAAACACCCGCTCAGGTTCTATCCGGCCACCTCTAAAACAATATTCGATGGATATGTTTAGTGTTAGAAAGTCTAAGTCAGCTAAGCAACGTTCCTCTTACCAAACGAATTACAATGTTTACAATTCATCATTATTCAGATGTTAACACATACAAGACGGTAAACGTGTTTCTTTCCAAATTAAGCTCGTATGATTTTTCTGAAAAAAGTTATATTAAGCGCAGAATCTCTTTCTTTAAGTCAAAACCAACAAGCTAAATTGTTCACTTAAAATTCTTTTGTATACATATAATTTGTTTACGTAAGCTTACTTCTGCAGTATACGCACTTATACGAACGGTCGCAAATGTGTATTAAAAGTTGAAATTTCGTAACACATTATAAAATCTCTTCAGTCCGTGCTCAGTGTTCACCAAGTTTTCCCAGTTTCCAAGTCACGAAGTCACATTTCAACATTATTTATGGTAGTTGAGTTCCTTGCAAGATTTTATGCAGAGGTTAAACCCAATGGGTTTTAATGGTTGAAATATTGTTGTTAGAAAAGTCCTGACTGCTAAATAACCAATCAAAGTATGCTAAGATACGTAGTGACATAGTCAGTATGAATTTTTAAAATGTTTAGGTTAAAAATACATTTTATTAAAGGGTTTTAGGAAGTATTTAAAGTACATAAGAAGAAAAGCTAGTTTAACTCTAAAAAATTTAGAAACTGTTACCAAAGATGTGAAAAATAAACAAGTATTAGTCTCTTCTCTGCAAAAAAGTGTCAATTTGTTCTTTCATTTTGAAACACCAAATACATGGTACAGGTATATGTTCTATTTGGTTTTGGAAAAATATAAACACGCATAAGACGAGCTAGAGGTAAAGAAAAGCCCAGGTGATTAACAAATAGAAACCCATATGGATTGAAATTAAAAATTAATTTTAATCCGTTACTAAGCGACAAATTCATTCATAGTTTATTGTGAATTTGATCTATAGTGCAACACTAACATGTCTTGTTCCTGACTCCTAGAGGATTTCACCGGCTTACCGTCTGCTGGGTGAGTCAGTTATTGGATATCTAAAATCAAATGGGTAAGAGCTAAAACACTTTTAATTATTTATTAAAAGGGACAAAGGACAATAATCTCACAGAACTAGATATGTTATAATCACTGTAATGTATTGTCAGCAAGAAAGACGGTACATGTCCATTTTGTTCTGAGAGGACTGATATGAATATAAGTGATAATGTAAACTGCCCAGTACAGATGTCAGTTGGTTCAGGTTTGGTTTGAGTAAACTAGACTTCCGTCAGCTGGGAACCACTCTTACGAAATATATCCCGCCCGTCTTTAGAGATGGCAACGACACAGAGGCAGTATATAGATATACAGTGTGTAACGATGTATTGAGTCCATTTCCGTTTTGACGTTGGATTCGATACATGTGGATAATTGGGAGTTTGGAGGACAAAGGTTTAGGAAATTATAATTATAATAATGTACAAAAAGATATTGTATTACAAAAAACAAAGTAACAAATAAATGTGAAAAGATCACTATCAAAGAACAGGGTAAAGAAAAAAGGCTGATGTTTGCAGGGGTCACCTTGTGGAATATTAGTATACAAAGATTCAATGTCAAAAGATAATTCAAAAATGGAGTAGAGGTTTGTGTATAATTATATAGAGGTTTAATTATATAGATAGGAAGTGGGGTACCTTTTACGTGTTAATCAAAATAATTTTGATGATAAGCTGAAGTAAACCACATCTGAATATATTCGCTCAATAGTAACAAGACACTGTTGGTCTGCCAGGAGTTGGTTTAGTTGTTAGTTGTGAAGTTCTGTTGGAATGTAAAGTATAGGAGTTCTGGAAAACTGAGAGCTGTGCCCTAACAATATGTCTTATACAATTATATTACTTATTTATTGACACCAAGAAGGCTGCCTCGATGTACATAGCGTTTTATATCAATACATATAGAAAATATTCACCCTGTAATGTGCAAATATTTTCGTAAAGTCTCTCCATTCACAGGCTAACAAACAAATTTAACTTTTTGTGCCAAATTATAAAATTGGTCAAGTGATTCAACCCACAGCTTAAATTATATTATAGTTTAAGGCAACCCATTGTTCACTGAGATTTGGTTTAACAATGTTCTATTGATTGTTACAACCCACACCATGTACAGTGGAGACCCGTACTGGCAGCGAGCTAAGACACGAAGAAGATAGTTTTGATCAAAGTCCGTTTCACGTAGTCTCATATATAAAGATGTACAGCTTGACAAAACACATCGAGAACTAGATATGATATAATCACTGTTCTTATTTAAAGAAACCACCTATGGTAGAGGCGACAATATACTCGTCCGTCGTACTGACAGTTGAACTTTTACTTTAAGCTCGTAGTACTGAACAAATATGTAATTGTAATTTATTTGACAAGAGTACTCTTACAAGAAGTTTGATTGTGTACAAACTCAATGTGATAATAGTTGCCTATTTGCTCAACGGATGGCAGCACTGAGGCTCTTTCTCTGATTATTAGTGAGTTTCAATTTAAAATAAACAAAATAAATTTCTACCGTTACATAAAAATAAACGTCATAAAATGGAAAGCACTATTAAGCTTCCTAACACATACTGATTTATGTAAGTTGTAAAACTTCAAAAATTGTATACAAGATGAGTTTAAAATTCCTACTCTACTTTAACTTTTGAAAAGTAAAAAAATTTGAAACCCTTTGGGGAATGTTTTATAGGATTCTGAAGTTGGTTTTGACGTACTTTGTGTCACCCCCACCCGAAAACCGGGGGGAGGGCCCCCCAAAGATGTTAAATTGCGAACTCCCCTTTGTGGCACTTCAAAAGACCTCAGAAGGGAATTTTAATACAATTCCGACGACACAAAGAAAAGTCTTTTATCTCTACTCGTTTTTTTGTAATACCTGTTTAAAGTATGCAAGAAATCAACTTTAACGTCCCACATTAATTTTAACATACGATTTTTTTTTAAAGCAAATTTTCTTGAAAATCCCTGTAGTATATGAGAGTAAGACTACTTTGCGGATTTTACAATGTTCACCAAATTTGGTACTAATGTTTTAGTAAATCCCCAGGTTAAGTTCATAAACCTGCAAAACCTGTCTGAGAAAAGCGTCCTTTCTTAAGATGCGGTCCATCAAATGTTCAATGTAATTCAACTGAGTTCATTACCAGAAATTCGCTATACACATTGAAAGGCTAACGAATTCCATTCAGCCAGACCAAGATGGCAGCAAATAATCGTTTACAATATCATCAATCTTTCGGTAAACTATCACCGAGTGCCCAACCAACTGTTTCTGGTAAATTGCTAGAAATCACGGTAGTGCTTGTGCTACACGTCGGCCTCGTTAGTTATTCTTAGATAAATATCTTTGTAGCGTATTTTGTTACTGTGTCGAATGTCTTGTACATTAATTTTGTCACTCCCGTGTTCAATGTTAAATTACTGTGAGTGGTGTACGGAAGACTCATGTTGTTGCAGCACATGTTTCAAACCAACACTACAACAAATGAGACTAATGATGGTGAAGGATCTGGAGACTGCTGGATGGAATTAAAACATCAGTTCCAACATCAGAAAACCCAGTAAGTACATTTATTCCATCGAAAATATGGACAAAGACTGTACATGAGTAGCTTGTACACGAGTAGCTTGGAATACATCTAGATATTCTACGTCAGGATACAAAGTTGGTTTGCATCTTCAAGCCTACGTTGCGATTTGGTTGAAAACACAATAATTTGACTATCGTACATGACTTATATTGTTAGATAGATAGTAGACCTATACCATGATTATAATTATTTTGGAATCGCCTGATTCAAGCTGATTCTAGAAAAAACTCCATATTTATCGCTTTAGATTTATGAAAGGTCGAACTAAATTACTTACCGTCGTAACAAGTCCACGACATCAAGGTCTCCGAGAAGTCTCTGTTTATACTTCGATGGCATAATCTCTGTTATTTTAAACTCAAATCAGTTTCAATTTGATTAAATAGAGTTGTACTAGATACGAGAAATCCGTAAAATATTGAAGGTCATAAACAACCACCCAGTGCCTAACAGTTCAATAGTTACATTAGTCTGTCAGGGATTATATTTTGTATAAAATCTCCTGAAATTACGCTCAGACTTTATCATCCTCCCCTTACATGGTTTTGGGTACACAGGAGAGCCCTACGGGCTCTTCCTTAAGTGTTTATCATCTATATTTGTTTTAATTAATTAAAACAAATTATAAGAAATTAATGAATAACTTCATGACTTTAATAACAACAAGTTCATCAAAACAACAAGTAACAATGTTAATAATAAATTAATAATACGAGTATCTAGTTTGAACATATGTTTCCGTAGAAAACATATTAGTATTTTATACTATACTAAACAATATTATCCCCGCAACCTTATCCTTTTTGAATATTGCAATATATTTCCTTTTATTTAGCATACAAAGTAATTAATGAATTACAGTAAGTCTAGACCTCAAGTCGTACACTTTGTAGGTAAAGCTTGAAGTTGTGTGTGTGAAACCCATTAAGTATTAGTTCTCGTACGTGAATTGCTCTCTGTGACTTTGCTCATTAAGTGTGAACATTGCTTTAATTAGAAATGTGACTTGAAATTGCTTCACCTGACACTGCTCCCACATCACAGTACTGAATCCTGACGTTTCCGGCTTTGTAATAAATGTACAATAAAACAATATGACGTTTCATCTTTTCAAAAATCACATCATTGGCTACATTTATTATGTTAACTTATAGACCTCAAACCTCTTTACCAAGATTTTAATTAAATGAGAAATAATAATACCATAAAAATGCGTCTACTACTGCACTTAAATTTGCCTTGCATTATATTTTAAGGTGTACGTTAATAGTGCATAAGGTGGTGCAGATTTTCCGATTCTTATTTCAAATTTAGAAGTTGTAAGCTTAATATTATGAACATGAACAAGCATCAAATGTTTTACTTCAGCTGTATTCTGTGTGCAGAATAGTTCACAAGGTTTTGTAATTCGAAAACTCCTCGCGACGTCAGGGGAGAACGCAATCCACATAACAACTACAACGTCAAACATATGATACAATTCAACTATGACTTGCACGTTTCTTTGTATAAAAATGATATTGACGTTTCAAATCGAACAAAACACTTTGATGCAATTCCACTTAAAATATTCTCAGAGTTGCAGATGCAAGTTCTTACCATTCCTCCCCTAACCCCCTACCCACCCCTCTCACACTCACCATTTCTCTTTACTCTCGGTATCTAGGCTAAGTGATCTAATATTTAACCTTTTACTGTTTTATCTTTACTGATTCTTCAATCGTTGAAACTTTGGAATTTTATTTTAATCCAAATCAACACAAAACGAAGACGTTTTTGGAAAGTTATTGTATTAGAAAACTCATGCTAAATTGTAATTGTTACTTATATTGTCATTGACCATGTATCTATATAGGAGAATTTTCAATTATTTATTTAACAATGAAGTCACTATATTTCAGAATCTGTCGTATAGTTCCGTCTGCAAAACCCTCTGGAAGTAATAGAAGAATTAAAAAATGAGCTAGCACGAAGAATTCAGTGTCACAAAGAAACAACAAATACCAGCCGAAAATTTGAAAACACTACATCAAAACTTATTCTTAGCTTAACTAGTAAAACAAGTACACGAATAACTACATATGAAAGTTTGCAATCAGAATAACGCTGAATCTTCAAAAACATCGCTATGAAATATAAGCTGATTGGCCAAGAGAAGCAGAGGGTGACCAATGAGATGCAAGCAGCTGACTGACCAACTGTACTGTTTTAAGTAATTCTTTCTCACATTGAATGAAAGCTATTTTAAACTAAGTTTATCAAAGTGAAGGAATAAGCCTAAAATACTGTCTGACTAATAAATTTAATGCTCTGATACTGGTTAATAATGTGTAAATATAGCCCATTATTTTTCTTTCCTTGTTACGATTTCCAAAAACGATTCTTCTTCAGTTTGATATATTTTTAATAAATACTAGCTACAAGATTTATTTCGTATTTTTTCATTAAATATTAAAAACACTTTTGGAATGTAGAGGTTTTGTTAAATTTTCTATAAGGTATTTATAGTATACTTTATTTACGTTCTCTATCACTAAACTCCCTCCAAAAGAAATTCGCAAGGACAAAAAGAAGTAAAATTCAAGAAGAAAATTAGAACTAAAACTATACTAGAAGTTTAAGTTTCACTTAGACGTACAGCTAGGGGAAATCAGGCTTACATCCTCGCAGCAATACATCAGCAATTGTATCTTACATTCTCTGTTAATTGAATCCATGTATCACTTGGCTTGATCTTTGCTTGCTTCAACAAGCACTACCATCTAATCTGTGATTTACAATTTCTCTCGTGTCAGTTCACGCTGAATGTACCGCACCCAAGATACACAAAGTACAAGTACATAAGTACGAGATGAGTTTAGACTTAGCTAATGCCCAAACCTCACCACAAATGAAATGAGGGTTCACCGAACATAACTCAACAACACAGTTGATTTGATATTAGTCTTGATGGTGCAGGTTGTGTCTAGACACGTGTTTCTAGACTACAACCTGCCCCTGTAGGATCTACAGGCACCACAATCAAGGTAACTGCATAAAACAAGGTCCTGCAACTGGGAAAATAGAAATTTATCAACAACACAGCTGTTCATGTACGCTTTAATAGTAAGAAAATTAAACCGTTGTTTGAACTGCCCAACATTTTAAAGATTATGATAAACCACCGCTAATGTTTTATTTAATAAAGATGACTAGGCCATTATTACACTGTTTGTGTAGGAATTGAGGGTGGAAATAATTCCAACTATTTACCCCTGTTACCCACACATGTCTAGTAGGAAAGAAGCAACAATTATATTATAAGTTTTACACGTTTCCTAGACTGATTTGTCAAGTATTTACAATATCCAGACGTGACAAACAACAAGACTACAACAAGTAATTTCAACCTTACTCAATTAATTACTAAAAGCTTACTTGGTACATATTTGCCAAGGTATGCAAGTGACGAAGTATGTTAATAACACTGACACTTTCTTACCACTAATCTCTCATAATTATGTTTAAACATGTGAACTATTTACGTAGGTAATGTATCACGTTGTTCTCTAACCAACGATATTAAGTATCTGTTTCACTTCTAATTTAGCAGCTCATAATAACTGCTTTGTTATCAATTAAATTATTGACTTGCATCTTTAAACCTCTTTATTTAATTACAAATATTTTCCAGTTATAATTGAGTTAGGGGTTATAATATTGAAGCCGATAACTGTTATATACAGTATAAATGTTTTATCACATATACTATTAGTTTAATGGTTTAAAATCACATGTTTATGTTTTGTTTATATTGCAATAATAATTAATGTTTGTGTGTTGTTAAAGAATAGCCATACATTAAGATATGTTCAATTTAATAAAGCTTATATTTTTGTCGATTTAAATAATTATATCTCTATCAGTTCTAATGTAAAACAAATCATGGTGCAGTCGACTAAAGTGAACCTGATAATTGTTAGTGAATAGCATTTCTTCGTATATTGGCAACTTTATTCATAATTTTTACTGGCCAGGTCTTACGTCTGACATTGAATCTTACATTTCTGGATGTTCCCTATCAGGCCCAGTTATCTTAAATGGACGAAACGTGTCAAAGGTTAGAGGGCAGAATAAAGCTATGGTTTCTAGAAAAGTTCATCGCTAAATTACGACCGTTATTGTAGCGGTGAACGTAACGGTGACGGTGGAAACACAATATTTAAACAGATGTAGACAACAACTTTTGACATGTTGTTTTTGTTAGTTGTCAAAATGTATTTACGTATGTAGTAGTGGACAAGCTAGACTTTTGTTTACAAAACAAAATGTGTCACCTGGCGAGAAAAGCCTTAACTAGTTTACACCGCTACTTTTACGTCCACTGTTTTCTAGGAAACCACACTCATCTGATTGTATTGAAAACAAAACTCACTGTCATATTACGGCCGTAATGAAGCAGTCACCGCTTTCTAGGAAACCATAGCTTTAAAGAAGAAACTAAAAAAGGATCATGCAGTTCTGTGGTACATTCAAAGACAGCGCCACCGCTTTAATGTGAGGTATTTTTGATTGGCTGTTTTAGGTCCGGCTGGCGTTCGACGCTTCACCCCAGACCATAATGCGATTGGCCCAGAATTTTGTTGATTTAAACACAGCTGGCTGATAATAATTCATTTCATTGTTTTGATACATTTTGATCTTATTTTAATACGGTTTATGTTTGCATTTTTACTTTCTACTACACAATTCCTTATTTGAATATTATGATTCATTTTCATGATTCACTTTCAATTATAATGGTATATTACCACACAATAACTATCTATTCTAATTCCCAACTGAGATGGATGAATAATATAAACGAAAGCTTTGTAAATAAAACATTAAGCGCATTTAAAATGAACAGGGGAAGAAACGTGTCTTGGTGTATCGTTCAATTCAATTTAAATAATTTCTCTAACAATTTATATATTTGTTTTGTTTGGTGTGTTTTATAACAGAGAGATTCTTCTCAGACATTTAGAAGTAGACAACAGAATTCTATTGGTACATACATTTCGTCATTTGCTTGGACAAATCTAAATATTATGTTTGGTTACCTCCTTCTCCTCCGCATAATTATATCTTATTGTACAGAACATAATTTACTATTATAAATACTATATAAACAGTGGATTTGAATTAGTAGTGCGAACAGTTTTCTTTTTAACGTGCATGATAAGCTGTATTTATTAAATTACAGTGAATCATATTTCAAGTGTTATAGCGCTTAGTAGAGCTTGAAGCTGTGTGTGTGAAACCCATCTCGTAGTTCTTGTCCGTGCATTGCTCTTTGTGACTTTGCCAATCACACACACAGTTCCTCTCACACACTTCAACAAGTTATCCCCAAATAATCTGTGACAGACTATACCTTCCGTGTCAGTTCACAAACACCACACTACATGTAAGTGAATTTACGGGTACCCAAGATACACAAAGAACACCAAGTACAAGATGAACTCAGTCCTACCCGGCAGCGCTAATGTTGAGATCTCATTACAACTGAAATGAGTGGTTCACCGAACATAACTCAACAACACACATAAACAAACCAACTTCCATACGCTTCACTTCCCTTCTTTCAAGGACAATCTTAAGAAATATTCGGTTCTTTAATTGAAAATCAATAATCGTAGAAAATAGAAATATGTTAAATGGGGCTATATCCCTTTCCTTCGTCACGAACTTATTTCCCTCTCCTTTTCCTTATTAATGCCGAAACAGTCGTATTTGTTAAATTTAGAGTTACGAAATTGGACTGGCAAATTGGATGTTTTTGTACACGTTTTCCTCTTCTTGACTTTCTCGTTTCCTTTTCCTTGTTTTTGTTCGGCTTATGTTTTAGAGAAGCAACTATTACGACCCTATTACGGCAGCATCACCAAACTTTCACAATTTGCAGCAATTTTACTTTTATTTCTATTGATGTGAACAGTTATCAAAATAATCTGCACAACACATGAAATCAAAATTATATCCCACCAAACTACCATAGACTTCAGTTATGTGATAAACTTCCTGTTGAAGCTGGTAGAGTTCTATACGATAAACTTCCTGACAACATTAAAAGTTATTTTTCAAACCATTCAAATCTTAACTCATAAATTATCTTGCCCGAAATTCGTTCTATACAATTAGAGAGTTTATAGATAGGTGAGGTTTTATAGGCCATTTGTTTAATTAGGCTTAATTCTTACTTGTGGTACTTGTATATTGTCAAAAACAATATTTACTGTAAAATTGACATTAAACGAATTGTTATTGTTACTGTTATTCATGAATAATGCATGTCTTTCAAGACCTACAAGTTTAAAATGGCACATTTACATATTTAAAACTACTTTACTCTCCTTTGTTTGATCAACTTTATGTTTAACATACTAAAGGGTTCAAAATACAATGTATACTATGTTGAAAGTTATTCCGTAGATTTGAGACACTAGACACGATACACAATATATAAATGACTTCGGATGGAATTTTACACTACCTCACTGTCACATATCTGCCACTGATATCCAACGTAGACTTGAGTCCCTCAATGTCAACAAAGGCGCTGGGCCCGATGACATTCCTCCTAGGGTCTTGAAATTTTGTGCACCTATTCTGGCACCTCACCTCGCTATTTGGTTTTCATCTCTGCTTGGAGTCTTTCCTCTGTTCTCAAGCGAGGTCATGTGGTCCCCATCTTCAAATCAGGTGATCGCAATGTGAGGAACTACAGACCCATTGTTATCTTATCAGCCATCGCCAAAGTCTACGAGAGCATTGTGCTTGACCACCTATATTTTCATCTACGAAAATGCATCTCTACTGAGCAACATGGCTTTTTACGCTCCCGCTCCACCATCTCTAACCTCCTAAACCTACAAGAGTTCGTCATGGCTGCCTTTGTGTCCTCCCTTCAAGTCGACTGCATTTACCTCGATCTGTCGAAGGCCTTCGATAAGGTAAACCACGACTTTCTAGTTGCCAAGCTTGCAGGGTACGGAGTGAGTGGCCCCCTTCTCAAATGGCTGGATAGTTACCTGCGAGGCCGGACTCTTATGGTCAAATGCGATGGGACAATTTCTCCGCCTTTCGATGTATTGTCGGTGTCCCCAAACCCATCTGGGTCCTCTGCTCTTCAATCTCTTCATGAATGATATCGGCAAGGTTATCTGCTCCAACTTTTTGATGTTCGCTGACGACATCAAAGTCTTCGACACTATCTCTACACCTTCTTGCCACGCCAACCTGCAACACTCTCTCGACAACATCAACAGGTGGTGCACGGAGAACGCCATGGAGCTTAACACCCAAAAGTGCGTAGTCATCTCCTTCAAACGGGGTGCGAACTCTTCAGCACGATTACATCCTGAAAACCTCCTTGCTCACAAGAGTGGAGAAGATCAAGGATCTTGGTGTTGTTCTTAATTCTTCTCTCAGCCCTCACGACCATATCTCCCACGTCACTGCTAGGGCCAATTCTCTGTTAGGATTCATCTACAGGTCTACCAAGAACTTCACGTCTCCTGTCACTTTGCTTACACTCTACAAGTCACTGGTGCGCCCCATTTTGGAGTATGGATCCGTGATCTGGTCGCCTTATCAGCTTAATCATATCAACCAGCCAGACTCGATTCATCAGAATGCTTGGCCCCAGACTTGGCTTCACCTACCTCACTACTCCAGTTGCTGACGTGGAGGAAACGTTTGGACTACTTCCCCTCAATCTTCGCAGACTTCAAATTGATCTTCAGCTGCTCTTCAGGCTGATCAATGGCTATACTGACTGTCCTGAGCTACTTAGCCGCGTCGACCTGTGGGTACCCAGAGGGACTCGATCCATGGCAGTGTTCTCCAGACAGTATCTTCCCACCAACTACTCTTACTTCAGCGGTCTTAGTCGTCTTCTAAGGTCTGGAAACGCTGCAGCTGCCCACGTGGATTTCTTCGACGGATCTGTCATGGCCTTCAGGAAGAAAGTGCTCGCCACCATTAAATAGTCTCATTTGTGTTATCTTTTCTTATATTTTGCATGTACGTTGTTGTTACTTATTTATAATATTTATTCTTGTTACCAGTTTTAGTCATCTACGCTCGTTATCTAATTTATAAATTCTATCTTCTTGTTAATTTTCAGTAACATATATTGTATACTAGTTGTAGTATTGAATTACTTGGTCGCCATCGAGCCTCTAGTCACTTAGTACCTGTAATTACTCATTTATTTCACGCTAGCTCACACTCACTCGTTTCTTATATTTTGCATGTACGTTGTTGTTACTTATTTTAATATTTATTCTTGTTACCAGTTTTAGTAATCTACGCTCGTTATCTAATTTATAAATTCTATCTTCTTGTTAATTTTCAGTGACATATATTGTATACTAGTTGTAGTATTGAATTACTTGGTCGCCATTGGGCCTCTAGTCACTTAGTACCTGTAATTACTCATTTATTTCAAGTTAGCTCACACTCACTCATTTCTTTCTATTTATGCATGTCTTAGTTTTAAGTCAACAATTCTTGTATCACAAACATCAATCTTTCTGTATAAAAAAGGTGTAAACCGTTGGGATTCAATAAATAAATATTGAAGAAACAAGTTGGAAGTATCAGTTGTTCTGCAAGACGTGCTTTTGTGACAGAATAAATCCACCAAAGCGTTGCTAAACGTCTCTTTTTCCTTCAATATTATGCATGTCCGCATCAGGCTACGCAGCTTGCATTAGCCTATGAGTGTAATTACTTATTGCAATGTTAAAAAAATGTTTTTAATGATGCACAGAAAAGAAGTCATTTTCTGTTTAAGGTAAGGTAAAGTCAAAGTCGTTTATTAGGCAAAATTAACAAACAAACATTTGCATTAGCCAGGTCAAAGAAAAAAAAATTTACATACTCAAGAGTCACATCATTAACAATATGAACTAAGTCAGTAAGATCTACATATTATGTACAATACGAGACTCGCCAGTAAATTCACGGACGCTGTAGTAGGCATTATTGGCTAACTGTGATTTCAGGTTTACCCTGAACTTTGTGATCCTGCTCGCTCTTCAAGTTAACAGGAAGGGCGTTGTAGAGTTTAGATAAAATGTTTTTGGAAAATGTGGATGAATGTTTGGGAATCGGAAGACTTAAGCTGTTTCGAAGAAGATACCTAGTATTGGTGGAGTGATTGAAAATTGAAAGGTGGCTTTGAGCAAATGCGAGTGTTACTAGAATGTAAATAGCTGAAAACGTTAAAATATTGAAGGACTTAAAAGATCTTAACATGGTTTTCTTGAAAGAGAGAAGATTGTACGAATGGCCCTTCTTTGAAGTCTGAACAAGAACACAGTTCGCTGACTTTCACTACCCCACACTGGCACAGCATAAGCAATATAAGGGTATATGAGACTGTAATAAGCTGTTACGAGCACCTCCGTGTTAGATGTTTGGCCTAATAATCTCAACATGAAAATGCCTGTGGAGACCTCCTTGAGACCTGGTCTATATGGTTATGGAACTTTAGATTTTCGTCCAGGACAACGCCCAAGAACTTGGCCTCAGCTGAAGAATCAACCACTTGGTCATCCAGAAGAATACTGGCGATACCATTAGTGGCCATTTTTGATCGATTAGAAATGTGAAAGTTTAGTAGAAGAGTTTTATCAGGGTTCACAATGAGACGAATTTCCTTACACCACTGCAGAAGAGCGTTAGATTCCGTGAAGCTATTTTGTTCTAGAAGGTCCCTACTGGAATGGGATAGTACCAGAGACGTGTCATCGGCAAAGAGACAGGTTTTAGCCACACTCAAACATTATGGAAGGTCGTTAATGAAAAGAAGGAAAATGTATGTAGAGGTTTGTGGTTTCCAAACGGTCCTGTTGACAAAATCCGTTAACTGTGCAATTTATAGTTTGAAACAAACTGTTAATAAGCGTGGTCAATATATATGCGCATAACCTTGACTAGAAACGTTAGACGTCAGACGAAGGTACAAGATATTTAAATGTCTCCTTAATGTTATCTACATCATATTATAATGTCACATTGCTGTGTTTCGTGCATATACAACTTTCAGAAAAGGGAAGAAGCAAGAGGATGAACTTTTGATTCAGTGATAATTTGAGCAGATTCATAGTTGATGTGCTATCTTTTCGTGACACTGAGACCGTATGTATCAGTCTCAGATATGTCACTGGTGATGCCACATCAAAGTATGGGCGAAACGTTTGACGATAGTGGTAGTTTTATGACGCGGTGTGATACCGGAAGCCTAGTTAGAAGTTATGACTCCGGCCGCTCAAGCCTACGTATTAAGATTTGACTAAAGATTTTAAATCTTCGAACAGAAATGCTTCGTGACTTTGCACTATCAGTTCTGATGTTGAAGGAATTGCATCATTTTAACAATAAGCATAACCGGCGTTTAGCCGCAAGCGCTTCCAGCAATGTTCTAGTGAATGAGGTTTGGTTTATTCTCTTTGCGACACTTTGTGTTGTCAAATAATGTAGACGTTCAGCCAGAGGATATCAAGAACAGAGAGTATCAAGAAGCAAACCAAAGCTCTCAGACCGCTTCCTTAAGCTGCTGCAAAGTGGATTGTGGGCTTGGAAGCTGTTTGATAAGGCTCTGTTTGGCTCTTGACGTCAACGCAGTACTTAACAGTGGTCTACAGAGATCCAATAGGATAGGGAAAGTGTGTATAAACTCCATCACAAGCGCGGTTGCCATAGTGCAGATTGCAGAGCGAAGCAGTAGCGAAACGGGCGGTCTAGGGCACTCCGCAGCGAGACGCTCGATTTGGCAGCAGAACTCATTGATGAATGAGTACGTGCTTTATACTTACTTACTTGATACTTAATACTTAATGTCTTTATCGTTGACTGGTATTCCAGATAGATTGCGTCAATATTGAAAATGGCTAATTCGAAACAATGGCGACGGAGTTAGGTAAAATAGTGGCTATTAGAAGTTGTATAGCTATTTAATTAGGTTTTGACTTTGAACAGCGTTAGATATAACCTAAATTATTTCTGATGTCTTTGAAGTATGGTCATGACTACTTTAATGCCTGATTAAAGAAAATGTTATATACAATTTGGTGTTAGCAATAAAGTTGATAGATTTCACTCTTTAGAATAAAACTAACTTTACTCAAACCAGCAATTCTGAGGGGAAAGGTTACAAGTATGAATTGTCGGGAAAGCTTTTGCAAGTGCTTTTGTGACAGAGTAAATCCACGAGTCCTTTGCAAAGCTTGTTATATAGGTGATTTCAAGATATTATTATATTTTGAGTGATGTAACTTGTTAAATGTAGCTGTTCATCAAATCAATGTTGTTATTTAAATTTGTTACGTTAACCCTTTACATTACAATTATTTATAGTCATCATTGTTCACCTATCAGCATAATGACTACATTATATACTCGAGCGTAAGAGCTTTTTAAACAACCAAAAGATTTATTTCCGTCAAGTTTTTACGACAGTTTCGCTAACGAACACTTTTGACAGTGTAAAGACAAACGCGTAGAAGCGTAGAAAGATGCGGTATTGTATCGTGTGCGAAGAAGCAATTTTAATCTAGACATCGTTGGCAACACAAAAAATATGTTCATTGTTTGAGCAACCCTAGATTTTTAAATTTGTACTTTAGCTATGTTTTAACATTTAAAAATATTCAAGCCATATCAGGAATATAGGAGAGTCTAGAGGGTCCAATATACTAACACTAAAGAGCTTCTGCAAGAAGGTCAGATATTGTGGTGATGGGTTGATAGCATCAAGAACCAAACCCAAAGCTCTCCGTCTGCTCCAAACCCACAATCCGGTTTGAACCGGATCTAACAGATGATTTCATCAGATCAAAGCAGCTGACATCTTTCTTCTACACTGTAGTTTATAGGTCAGTCACACTTAAGGGTCTTGCTTGCCATGTGTGTGACGTGTTCTGCATTGAAACCATTTTTGTGGATCGAAAAGAGACTTGGACCCTGATAGACCAAACCTAAAACGGCCCAAAGACATACTCGGACTTGTCGGCGAGTATGCTGAAGATTATTACAACGTCCCAAACACATATTTATGTCTTAGCGCTACAGCAATTCACTTTGTGACGAACACCTGGGGTGTCAGTTGTCACCTCTTAATATATATAAATATATACTCGCTTATCAACTTGTGAGAGGTTATTTGTTAAAAGAAACTATAATTCAGTTATATAAAGTTATATGTATTTTAACAATATAATTCTCAAACCAAACTAATACAAGAAAACAATTATAAAATATATCCACAAATTATAATTATAAAAGATTAATAATTTTAAATAAATATTTCCTGATAAAATGTCAGCAGAAATATAAGCTCTGAGATATACTGAGAGATATCAGAGGAGGGCAGTCACTATGATTAATAATAAAATATCTATTAAAAATGAAAATATAAAATTTTATCAAGGCCTTACCTGTTACTAACAGACGTTGAGCCGACCACTCCAGGTGCCCCTCTGGTCCCAACTCTACTGTGCTGCTCACTCACTCGTGATAGAAAAGTGCAGTCAGCCAAACAACTGCTGATGTTGCTGACTTGACTGAGCTACTCAATCATTGTCACCCAATGCATTGTAATTTGGAAAATACTTATAAATGACTTTAGTTACTTAAATGCATTGAGTTTTAGTGACTGAATGTCACATCCCCCTCGCCCAGCAAAAACACGTCCCCGTGTTTAAAATAAAAATAAAACAAATTAAATTTGGAATAGATAATGTCAGGGGGAAAACTAAATTTAGAACAGGAGATATTAAAATAGATGGAAAAAGGCCTTGTTTCTGAAAGCTAATTATTTCTCTCCTGCAATGTTAACTTTTTCTCAATATATCTCTTTACATATGGATAAAATATTATACATACAGATACAAATACAGATACAATACAAATACAGATACACAATACAGATACAATACAAATACAGATACAATACAAATACAGATACAATACAAATACAATAGTCTAAAACAGAAGAAACGCTGAGTGTGTAATGCTGATGTCACTATGTCTGCTGCTCTGCCGGACTGGAGAGTGATGACTCATACAGTTCAAGTTGTAGACAAGGCCGTATCAGCACACAGAAATGACCACACTCAGCAACAGTGTTCCGAACAGGACATCTCGGCCAGACATGAAACAAAAACAACAGAATTAGTTTGATTCTATACAATTTTATTTTGCCTAAAACGTCCTGTTAGTAGCTCAATAGCAAGGCCTTGTTTAAAGGGAACGGAAAAAATGTACTATCATTATTTATTCTCTATAAAAGCAATCAATTGTATAAACACGCGCATCTCGGGAACAATTTATTCATCGGCAAGAGAAAAAACCAAAGTGACTGCCTCGTATGAGAAATCTGAGATACTACATACTACAATAAAACTTCTATTCATATATCAATAAATATTAATGTACATACATAAACACTTTCAAGCCTCAAGATATTTAATGAATGGGCATAATGACTCATATCTTACAATTTTATACAACTATGTATTCCTATATTGAATAATTCTAAGTACTACAGTGTTCACAGTTTCAATACTATACATATGATGGTCATATAATTTTAACTAACAAAAAAACAGACTAATTCTCTACAACACGTAGCTTAATTTGGGACTCCTCAAGCTAAAATTCATTCCTATGAAGAAGACTAATTTCCTAGTTAACAAAAGAAACTTTAAAACTTATATTCCTTGATAAAAACTCGCCATAAAAAATTTTAGCATTTGCTTGGAAATTAAACCTAAAGAATAAATCTGTACATGTGGAAATAGTAAACTAACTTTTAAATACCTAAACAATATACCTAAACCTAAACACACTAAATCCTATTTAAATCCCTTGCCTTAATCTAAGAGTCCCTCGCATAGAAGGGTTTCAAACGAGACAAATGTACTACATCTACAGTCCATCTCCCGTTCTGAAGCACACTTATCTCATAGTTTAAGTCTGATAGTTTTCGCACAATTTCAAAAGGTCCCTTGTATCTTGGAGCCAACTTCTTCGTACCCTGTTGTCCCGTGAACGTGGAGGCCACAAGAACCTTGTCTCCAACTTCAAATTCTCGAGGTTCTCGCCACTTGTTGTAAGCCTCCCTCTGTCGTAAACGTGACTGCGGTAGTTATGTTCAATTCGATATTTACCCCCTGGTTTCTTAACAACAAATGTCGGGGCCGCATACGGGGATTGGCACTCCTCAACAACCCCTGCAGCAAGAAGTGAGTCGACCTGCCTATCTACTTCCTCTCGTTCCTTAGGACCCAACTTGTAAGGTGGCAAGGCAACAGGCTCGTCAGTCGTAACTCTAATTCTGTAAGGGGGCATGTTCGCCTTCTCGAGGTCACCATCATTCTTAGCAAACACATCCCTGTAATCAAAAAGTAACTGTTTCGCTGCCAAAAGCTGTGATGAAGTCAAATCAGGGTTGATATCCAGTTTGTTGTCGCCGAAGTCGTAGACGTCGCCCGCTGGAAAACACGTCGCTGAGATGACTGCGCCTCTGGAAGTGTTTGACATATAGAGAAAGATGTACGCTCAGCGGCCGCCTCAGAAACTGCCGTGTCTGGACTTGAAGAAGACAGCAAAAGATGATTTTCTTCAATGCTGGGACTAGGCACAGGAACATCAGCTCGGACCTGACTCATCCAGAACTACGCATCTATCCCTACAGACAACCCCGGGATGGTTCAACGCTTTCATTGAATACTTCACTCATGAAGATAGACACTTCAGTATACTTCATTTCCCAAGTTTTAGCAGCTTGCAGTTCAAACCCTCGACAACATACACATGACACCTGAAAGTCTTTCCTTCCACAATTACACTCAAAGTACACTCTCCTAGAACATTCAGCTTTGTCTTACCAGCTGTAATCAATGAGGCATTAGTACCATTAATATCCAAATTGTGCAAAATACTTGCATTCACACAAGATACATTTGCCCCAGAATCAAGTAAAATATCAATCTTTTATTTCCAATAAAGCCTGTAATTGTCAATGGTAATAATTTTTTATCCGGTCTGGCAATTTCAGTAACAACAGCTGACTGCAAACAATCAGCATAACACGGATCGTCAACCTCTAAACCTGCTGCGGTCGGAGTAGACAGCTGCGTCAGCGGGATATCAGGTGTCGTTGCTCGCTGACCTGCCTTGCACTTTGCTGAGTCACAGTTACGCAAGCTTGCATAAAAAGCAATTGTCTCTTCCTGTTTACGCAACTGATATTCCCGAGTCGGCCTCATTTCCTCAAATAATTTTTCGTTAAATAAAATATTAATTTCGTAATCCCGATTTTCTTTGCCTCCAGGGTCACTGATATGACCCATTGGCATACCTAGTTTTTTTGATTCCTGGCATAACAGTTTTTGATTAAATGTCCTGGCTTTTCACAAAAGGTACAAAATTTCCTACTCCCGGAAAACGGAGCTCTCTTGTCATATTCTTGGCTCTCATCCGCAAAACTCACGCCCTTATTGCCCACGACTCTCCTGGATCTGCTGTTATCCCTAGATCGCTCATAGTCCCTATTCTCACGCCATTCTCGAGAATAATTAAAGTTTCCCCACGCCTTTCTTGGAGCGAGACGAACTCCTATCGTACCGCCTCTCATAGCCCCGCTCGGCGCTTCTTCTAGGGAACCGGGACTCATCCGTACTGTTCCTATCCGGGAACGAGAATAACTTCGATCATAACGCCTGTCATAACCTCTGTCTGAAGGTCGGCTCCTCCCGGAGAACGAGTGTAACCATCGTGGTGCCTTTCGGGAACGTGACAACCCTCTTTCAAAGACTGCCTCCGAGTTGGAAAACTCTCTTTCACGGCCCTCGACACATGCAACTGGTTAACCATTTGAGTTAGATTTTCCAATTGCGATCGTATGCCGTCGTCGACCTTGGGACGTGTATCGTATGACTCTGCCCCAAGATTGTGTCTTAACAACAAATTCGAGCTCGAACTTTCGTACATTGTCTGTGAGTTTAACCAAAGTTGTGTTGTCGAACATTCCTATTTGCTGAAGAATTGCCGGATTTATTCCTTTAAGGACGTGCCCACAAATCCTAGCTTCACTCATTGTATTATCGATAGAATAACACAGATCCCGCACACTAGCCATATACTGTATAATTGTTTCGTCAGGTCGCTGCCTCCTCGCATTCAACGCCATTTCCAATGCCACGGTATTTGAAACTGGAGCAAAAGTGTTAACAAACTCATCCTTTACAATTGCCCAGGTCAAATCCTGACCATGTTGACGCCGGAGGTTGCCAAAAATAATCAGGGCTGTGCCAGCCAGGTACATTTTTAACAGCAACAACTTCTTATCATCATTCCATGAGTTAATGGTTGCCACCAACTCATACCTGTCAAAAAACTCATTAACATCTTCGGACGGACCCCCCGAAAACGAATTCGGTTGAAAGTTTGGGGTTTTATCTGCCATGGCTTCTCCGTACACTAACGGCTCAACTTCTTCTGCCAAAACGGTTCTATCCGAATTATAACTCACCGAAGACGGTAAAAATCGAGAGTTGAACCCTACTGGCTCATACACAGAGTCAACTGGGTCAGAAATACGACTGTCAAAAGACGAATTGTCGGACAAATCCTCACTGTTCTCTGGAATAGTACGCCTCTCAGCTTGAATCTTCAGAAGACGCAAATTTGCTCTCAAATATTCAAGATCAGCGCCTTGCGGAATTTCTAACTGAAGGTCCCTATACAACCTAATCGCTCCAGAACGGGTTAAACTCTTTAGCTGTGTCAAAGTTATATTTTCCATACTACAAGCACATATTTATTTATTTATACATTTATTTGTTCCTAAAGATTTACTTTAATGTTCTTATTAAGTGTTTAAGATATGACAATAACGAGATGGTATACGAAATGATATCGGAAAACAATTAGTAAAATACTACATAAAATATCCTACCTAACACTTAAAGTTTTATACAAGTATGGCGATTATAAATTGAAAAGAAAATTACCTCTATCAAATAACCAGAACCTACAATCCTATAATTTAAATATTATTATGCTAGACACGAAAAGAAACAATTAAATGTAAATAAATTTCCTATCACCAACTTAGCAATTTACCAATTTAGTAAAAACAACTTTAGCACATTATAACCTGTAATTGTCACAGTATAATAACCACAATACTTAAAATTAAATCAAATAAGACATTTATCCTGAAAATCAATGAGCACACATACAAAATAAGGTAAAATAGTGACTGTCCTCTCAACAGGAAGGGAAAAAACTACAATAACTTTGAGTAAAACTCAAAACCGGTCGTCTCCACCAACTGTGACGAACACCTGGGGTGTCAGTGTTGTCACCTCTTATTATAAATAAATATATACTCGCTTATCAACTTGTGAGAGGTTATTTGTTAAAAGAAACTATAATTCAGTTATATAAAGTTATATGTATTTTAACAATATAATTCTCAAACCAAACTAATACAAGAAAACAATTATAAAATATATCCACAAATTATAATTATAAAAGATTAATAATTTTAAATAAATATTTCCTGATAAAATGTCAGCAGAAATATAAGCTCTGAGATATACTGAGAGATATCAGAGGAGGGCAGTCACTATGATCAATAATAAAATATCTATTAAAATGAAAAATATAAAATTTTATCAAGGCCTTACCTTTAACTAACAGACGTTGAGCCGACCACTCCAGGTGCCCCTCTGGTCCCAACTCTACTGTGCTGCTCACTCACTCGTGATAGAAAAGTGCAGTCAGCCAAACAACTGCTGATGTTGCTGACTTGACTGAGCTACTCAATCATTGTCACCCAATTGTAATTTGGAAAATACTTATAAATGACTTTAGTTACTTAAATGCATTGAGTTTTAGTGACTGAATGTCACAACTTGCAGTATGAGTGATAACCGATTTTTCTTGTTAACAACTTGACCGAGATATTTACAATAGGAACATTCCATGAAAATGGTACAAAAAATACATCCTGTAAATGAGCCCACACTTTATGTATACATATTGTGTACATTACTGCTTAAAACGTGATCTGGCTTCAGATCAATGCTCATTCCAAGGCCCAAGTCCCAAGTCATGCCCAAGTCATGCTGACGGCATGAATAACCCCTTTTTCCTAAAAGAAATTCGATCAAAAATAAATATTAATATCAACATATAACAATATGAAATCAAAACATATACGATACATTTGTTGAGTGTTACGCAAAGTTTCGACTCTGAACTCGTCTAAAGTGTGGCCTAATTGAGGGGAACTTTATCCCTCAGATACTTTCCAGTGCATTAGGCACAGTTATGAATAACATATTCACATTCGTTCCAGCATTCAGTTCCACAATTCCCTCAGCCCAACTCACCTGTCATGTTTATATAAAGTAGGCATGTACTTTACTTTGAAGTGATGAAATATTGCCGACACATGTCTTGTAAATTAATTAAAAATACAGTATATCTTATACTAGATGAACTCTTCATAGTGAATAGAACTATCCTCTGTTTATATAAACCATGAAACGACGTTAAACCAATTATTTTATACAAGTTTGTTATGGTTTACCTATTTTTAATTATTTAAATACACAAAAAGCTTTTAATTGTTACAAAGGTCCTTTGTCCTAAATAAACTTGTATACCTCGTATTTGTTTCATGAATAAATTGTTCAGCTTCTTATAATCAAGAGATCATCAAGCCTATCGTACCTCATTTTATCATTTTTATCGTAACCTGTTATCAAAACTATATCAATCCGCGTACTGTGTTTACCGCGTGTAAGTTTGAGAGAACTCTCAAGACATGAAGTCACATTTCCGCATTTCTTATTACAGTCGAGTTCTTCACAGAAATATATGCAAAGAAACTTTTTCCACTTTAATGTCAAAAACAATTTGTATTGTAACATTTGACAATAAACTACTGTTTTATGTTAATACTTAGTTTTGATGAACCTAAACACACATAGACAAGCTAGACGTAAACAAGATGCCCAGGATTTAACTCAATAGTTGGGAACCCATAAATTATAGATCAAATAGTACGTTTGAATTAGTTTTAATCCGTTTCCAAGCGACAAATTCATTCATAGTTTATTGTTAAATTGTATCTAGTGGAACACTAACATGTATTCCTCCTGTTTCCTAGAAGGCTACCGTCTACGCTGGGTGAGTTAGTTAAAAAGGATATTTAAAAGCTAATGGAGTGTAAAAGCTATAACAGTTTTAATTATCTATTTAAGGACAAAAATCTCATGAAAACTAGATAAGTTATAATCACTGTCCTTACATGCATTTTCAATAATCAATAAGGCGATACCTACATTTTTATCTGGCTTTGCAACAAACTAATTTAACTTTTGGTGCCTAATTCTAAAATTGGCCAAACTATTCAACCTGCAACTAGAAGAATCAAGTTTAAGGATCGCATGCTCTCAATGGTAAACTGAGATTTGGTTTAACAATGTTCTATTGATTGTTACAACCCACGCCATGTACAGGGGAGACCCGTACTGGCAGCGAGCTAAGACACGAAGAAGATAGTTTTTGATCAAAGTCCGTTTCACGTAGTCTCATATATAAAGATGTACAGCGTCACAAAATACATCGAGAACTAGATATGATATAATCACTGTTCTTATTCACAGAAACAACCTACGATAGAAGCGACAATATACGCGTCCGTCATACTGACAGTTGAACTTTTACGTTAAGCTCATAGTACTAAACAAATATGTAATTGTAATTTACTTCACATAAGTACTCTTACAAGAAGTGATTGAACAAACTCAATGCGGTAATAGTTGCCTGTTTGCTCAGCGGATGGCAGCACTGAGGCTCTTTCTCTGATTATTAGTGAGTTTTCATTAAAAATAAATATTCCCACTTCTACCGTTATATTGAGCTTCCCAACACATTCCGAGTTAAGTAAGTTGTAAAACTTCCAAAACTTCAAAAATTTAAATATGAGTAAGACCACTGTGCGGGTTTTACAACTTTCACCAAATTTGGTACAGTTATTTTGAAATTTCCGCACCCCCTCCCACCATTACCATAGTTTCAGGAAATTGCTAGGATTCACGGTAGTTCTTGTGTTACGCCTATGTTTGTTGTTCTTTGATAAATATTTCTGTAGCATATTTTGTTACTGTGTCGAGTTTCTTGTACATTATTTTGTCACTCTGGTGTTCCATGTTAAACTACTGTGAGTGGTGTAAGAAAGACTTGTGTTAAGGCTCAGCACATGTTTCAAACCAACACTACGACAAATGAGACTAATGATAGTGAAGGACCAGGAGACTGCTGGATGGATTTAAACCTCAGTTCCAACATCAGAAAACCCAGTAAGTACATTCATTTCATCTAAAATATTAACAAAGACTGTACATGAGTAGCTTGTTCATGAGTAGCTTGGACTCCAGCTTGATATTCAAAGTCACGAAACAATGTAAGTTTGCATCTTCAAGCGTCCATTGCGTTTTCGTTGAAAAAAAAACAATCATTAATTTTGATGGTCGTTCTTGATTTGAGTTATTATACCGATAGTTTGATTATAATTATTTTAAAAACACCTGTTTGATGAAAAACTCCTATTGTTTCGGATGCACGAAAGGTTGAACTAAATGACTCATCGTCGTAACAAGTCCCAAGACATCAATGATTCCGAAGTCTCTAAGAAGTAATTGCCTGGTTTTACTTCAGTGTGAATATTATGCAATAAACTTCGGTCATTTGAAACTTTAAACAGTTCCAATTTGATTTGATAGAGTTTTATTAGAAACGAGCGATCATAAAAATATTGAAGGTAACAAACAACCTCCCAGTGTCTAACAGCTCAGACTGTCTTAGTTGTCAATGATAGCGCA
>CM032065.1:23781636-23815406 GCA_018831715.1 Matsumurasca onukii
TCGAACAATTTGTAATGTGACTAATACGTTAACGCTAGGTAAAGGTCGAGGTTGGGTGGTATGGAGGACTTTGCAGTCCTAACTTCGCCTCGCTAAACAAGACAATCTTTTTGAGGTTTTGAGGTTTAAGACTCCTTGAGAAGGGGAGACACGACAGTTTACTCCCGTTTCTTCGCCCCAACATTTTGCTACTACTTTACACGTTCACTTTTTCATATACATGAAATCTCTTTCAATAAAGCACGCGGCCTAATTCTGCCCCCTTTCGGCTCCCCGGTCGGAAATTGGTAAAACCATTTTAAGTACAACTCACATTGGCAAAGTATAAATTACGTATTAATTCTTTACATCGATTACTCTATTTTATCTGTATTGACATTTATCTCTAATTTACCTCTAACCATATCGTATTTACATTTTACCTTAAACTTACTAAAACTTGACAGTAATCTAACATGCGTTGTAACAACTAACTATTGATTTAAAATCACGTTAATTACATGCAAATTGCAATTCTTATGGGGACTGAGTGATATTACGTTTGGACTGATAAACAAGAGATTAAAGTTCAAATTTAACAAACTTGTGTAATAATTATTAGAACTAGATATCAGCAGAACCATCTGTCTTTTACTGTAAATCTTCGTTAGAACATAATATCTGTTTGCATGTGTACCTGGTATCTCAGACCATGTGTGACAAAGTTCCAAATTTGCATTTTGCTTTTCTTTATTTGTTGATTTTTGGGAGCGCTCTTGTCCAAGGTAAGATTTTCAGCTATACTAAATGACCCAAGAAACCCTAAAATGTCTATAGTTATCCATCCAAAATTATTTTGGTTAGGCTTTTATGATTTAATCAAATGAAAGATTATGAAATGTTATTTTTTTTATCATAGATCACGATGACAAAATCATCAAGATTGAAATAAAATGACCCATAATATGTGTTGTCCGTAGAGGAGCGGAATGCTTTGCAAGTTACTAAAATTATTGGCGTTCTGATGTTTTTATCAAGCTATTAAGTTAATTAGACATTATAATGACCATGAGCGTGGCAAGTTTTTTATACTAGGCTACCACACTTGTTGGGATTCCTCCTAAAAGCAGTTCTGTAATCCTATTGAACAATGCACAGGTTGCTTATCGGACTTGTCGGGACTACTACAGAAGCCTGTTTCCTGCTGAAGGACAATGTGACTTGAGGTTGATGTGCAACAGCACTGCATATTGTGTGAACAAGCAACATGTAGAGTCAAGAACCATGAGGTCATCTGTGTGTGCAAGCAGGAGTTCAAGGAACCATCGACCATCCTTGTGTCCTGGAGCAAGGTAGGTTATAGAACAAGCAACATGTAGAGTCCAGAACCATGAGGTCATCTGTGTGTGCAAGCAAGAGTTCAAGGTAACAATCCATCCTTGTGTCCTGGAGCAAGGTAGGTTATAGAGCAAATGAAAACAACATGTGAGTCAAGAACCATGAGGTCATCTGTGTGTGCAAGCAGGGGTTCAAGGAACCAGCGACCATCCTTGTCCTGGAGCAAGGTAGGTTAGTAGCGTAACATGGAGCAAGAACCATGAGGTCATCTGTGTGCAAGCAGGAGTTCAAGGAACCAGCAACCATCCTTGTGTCCTGGAGCAAGGTAGGTTATAGGAACAAGCAACATGTAGAGTCAAAACCATGAGGTCATCTGTGTGTGCAAGCAGGGTTCAAGGAACCAGCGACCATCCTTGTGTCCTGGAGCAAGGTAGGTTATAGGCAACAAGCAACATGTAAGTCCAAGAACCATGAGGTCATCTGTGTGTGTACAGGGAGTTCAAGGAACCAGCGACCATCCTTGTGTCCTGGGCAAGGTAGGTTATAGGCGAACAAGCAACATGTAGAGTCAAGAACCATGAGGTCATCTGTGTGGTGCAAGCAAAGGGGTTCAAGGAACCACGACCATCCTTGTGTTGGAGCAAGGTAGGTTATAGGTCAAATGTAACATGTAGAGTCAAGAACCATGAGATCTGTGTGTGCAAGCAGGAGTTCAAGGAAGCAACATGTAGTATTGTGGAGCAAGGTAGGTTATGGAAGAACAAGCATCATGTAAGGTAAGAACCATGAGGTCATCTGTGTGTGTGCAAGCAGGAGTTCAAGGAACCAGCACCATCCTTGTGTCCAGGGCAAGGTAGTTATAGGCGAACAAGCATCATGTAGAGTCAAGAACCATGAGGTCATCTGTGTGTGCAAGCAAGGAGTTCAAAAACCATACATCCTTGTGTCCTGGAGCAAGGTAGGTTAGGCAGACAAGAACTATCAGAGTCAAGAACCATGGGTCATCTGTGTGTGTGCAAGCAGGAGTTCAAGGACCAGCAACCATCCTTGTGTCCTGGAGCAAGGTAGGTTATAGGCGACCATCATGTAGAGTCAAGAACCATGAGGTCATCTGTGTGTGCAAGCAGGGAGTTCAAGAACCAGCAACCATCCTTGTGTCCTGGAGCAAGGTAGGTTATAGGCGAACAAGCATCATGTAGAGTCAAGAACCATGAGGTCATCTGTGTTCAAGCAGGGAGTTCAAGGAACCAGCAACCATCCCTGAGTGCTGGAGCAAGGTAGGATATGGGTGATACCATAATCTAGTTCTTCCGTTTCACTGGTCAGAAACATCATTATAATAATAATTACCTTGAGATATTTTGTCTCGCTGTTACTATCCTAAGTCTCTGATTGGTTGAAACTGAGCTACTTGCTGCCTGCTATCCTGTTGTTGAGAGGGATGCCAATTTTCGATGTTCCCATTGTCTGTGACACTATCGAAAAAAGCTTTTTCAGGACTGTTTACCAGCCTGGATCTTTTGTTTTGTTCTCTCTTGATATAATAATATATGGTGACTAAATTTAGTTGTCCTTAAGTTTCAAAATCATATTTCATGCTATTTTCTTTTGTTTCTTTCCTTCACCTTCAGTTGAAAACGTTTTTCATACACGAAAATTCCTAGATTCCTTTGTTCTTTTATTATAGTTTAGTTATTAATTTGATTGTTACATATTTCAACATCGCTTGCAGATTGCAAGACACACTTTGACTGTCCTCCGAGGATTGCTCGTCCAATCATTGCGAGGATCCTTGCAAGTTCATGTCCTGCGGGGAGAACTCAGTGTGTGAAACAACCAATCATTTCAATACAATGTGCAAATGTACGACCGGCTACCGTAGAGCAGATCTAAATTATACTACTTCCGTTTGTGCAAGTGAGTAGATAGATCTATAACGTTGCTGGATTTGCAGGATAATACAATGATTAGATATTTGCACAACTTCTTCGACAAATTTCCTAATATCATTCATATTGTTCCAGGATAGTATTCAACAAATAATGGGTATTATTTTGTTGATGGACGACGCATTCCAGCCTAATCAGCCATAAATCATATTCTAAATTGTATGTAATTCCTAAATTACCAAAATATGAGTGTCCATAAAGAATGTCACCAACTTTGAGGTTAGGTTTATTGGGTCAAAATAAAATAAAATCAAGAATGCAATTTTTTCAAAAACCTTCGTTTGCCAGATATCCGCCATTTTGTATCTCTACACCCCTCATCTGATTTAGCTTAAGCGATATAAATGTATCTAAGTAAGACCATTTATGGAAAGACTACTAGCATGATTACTAGCACATTGTACCTCCCACCTAATATGATTTAAGCAAGCCTTATATAAATGTGTTATCTAAGTAGTGATATAGTAGGACCGTTTATGAAAAAAGATTACTAGCACGATCTTCTGTACCATTTTAAATGGTGGCTACTTAATGGTATTTTTAGGCATTTACACATTTTTTACCACTTACAAGAGGAGGTCTATGGGTACATGGTAGACCACTAGAATCTAACCTCTATAACATTAGGGGTGTTTTCATATAAAAACAAAGAAACCCTTTTTAGTACTCTGTTTATTTTTAAACAACTAAACAAAAATGAGTAGAACCATGTACTCAAAGGTATAATCTTTCATTTAATTTTTGTTTGGAACTCTATGACAAATAGTTTAGAAGTAGTGTGTGTGCCAAACTTTGTAAGTTTAACATGCCTGCACCGTATAAGGGAAGTTCCTACCCTCTTAATGTTTTATTGTTTGCAGAATGCCATGTGAACAGCCATTGTCCGAAATAAGATTTGTGTATCAGGAAAATGCGAAGACCTGTGTAAAGTTCACCTTGTGGTTCCAACTCTGTTTGTAAAATAAACAACAATCAGCTGTCTTTTGGCTGCAAGATTGGTTGATTCTGCAAACTTGATGTCTTCATGTCAACGTAGTGAAACTTTGGGTTAGTAATTTCATTTAAAAGCTATACAGTATGTCAAAGGTCAGATAGTTAAGAATCAGAATCAAACCGTTTGGTTAAATTTGTTTGTAAAGGACAGTAAGTTTAAAAACTAGTTCTTTCGGTTCAACTGCGTCTAAACATCATTATAATTAGTTTGAAATATTTTCAGTTGTCCATACAATTTCGGTTGATTAACTGATTTTGGTGTTATTTCCAACTAATAATTATGATGTTTTGACGTTAGTCTTAAAACTAGATTCTAATTTAATGACTCCAGCCACGAACGCCTAAAGAGTTAAAAGTAAGTTTCATATGAAAACCTTTTCAATGAAGATGTTTTGACATTATCCTACCTATTGCAAGTAAGACTCTTAATTTTTCCTTCTTCGTAGCCTTCCAATTCTACGTGAAACTTAGATGCTAGATGTGGTACTGACGATCGTTCGGTTTAATGAGGATACATACAGAGAACGATCACTAAACTAAACTAACACTATAACTGATTATATATGAGAACACTGTTTACTTACACACTTTACATGGGGCAGCTTTTACATTCATTGAGATTTGAAACGGTGGTGGGGAGGTTGGTGCAAAAGGTGCCCGCGTTGCCTAATGAATGTAAAGTTTACTTTGTTACAGAATGTAAATAAAGCAATTGTACATAATTAGTTATAGAGGATTCATTTGTACTATATAAATGCTAAATAGCTAATTTATTACTAAATAAGTTGAAGACAAAATGTGGACCAGAACAGGTTTGGGGCAGGTCTCCCGCTGCCGGGCGGTTGTGTGTTAGTTTTAGTGATGTGCTTGAAGACGGCCTTGTGGGCCAGAAAAAGCGATCGTCGGCACACATCTAGCTAAAAGTTCATTCAGGATATTTAGGCTACAATAAGGAAATTAGCTTCAAACTCAGGTCCTGAAGCAGAAATCATAGTTTATTAAGACTCTTAGCCTAAATTATTAGAGATTGGGTTATGGAAAATTTTACCTAACTATTTATAATTACTAGTTTATAACCTAATTATTTTTAACAGGATAACATGAATTTTGGTCGACGGTTTTTCTAGGTGTGTGAATTATTTATACATCTTTTCCATTGATATTCTAATACTAACATTGTCTAGTACTGTCAAATTTGTACCTTCTTGCTAATTAAATGAAAGATTTAAATATAGGAAATACTTGGTTTATTTTAACAGGAAAATTACTGTCACATTGGAGAATACAAAACTTTACATAAACAAACACATCTTATTATTTTTATGCAATAATAGACTATCAGCTGTCATATTAGAAACACCTATCAAAACACCAACTTTGCAAAACATAAAGATACAAAATAATTAATAATTTAAAGTTAAACTATATTTAACATTCTCCCACCAAGTTAACTCTAGTTAACTTATAACATCTGTATAGTCTTTTGATAGGCTTCAAATATCTTCCTCCTTTTGCAGTAGATACTTGAACTAATCTCACTCTTCCGTCTCGTCCGGGATAAAGTTCTGTTACTTTGGCTAGTGGCCAATCTAGTCGCTTTGAGTTGTCGTCCTCGATCATTACTACATCTCCGACCTGGATTGTTGACTTCTGTTTTTCTGCCTGTTGTCTAAGCTGACCAAGATATTCAGATCTGAATCTTCTACGAAGATCTTGACGTAATTTGGCTCCGGAACTTCTTCTGCAAGTTTGTCGTTTCAACCACATCTAGCTCTGGAAGGCCATTTTCCTTTATTTCTTGAATGAACATGGCTGGTGTAATAGGAGCTAGATCATTTTGTCATCGGAAATAAAGGTTAAAGGTCTTGAATTTATTAGGCTTTCACAATCACACAGCATAGTTTCCATTTCACAGTAGCTGAGAGAAGATTTTCCTAATATTCTTCGAAGAACTCTCTTCACTAGGCCGATAAGCCGTTCGAAAAACCACCCACCAAGGGGCTGAAGGTGGGTTAAATTTCCACTTCATTCTGTCAGCGCAGAACTCTTGAACTTTGTTCCAGTCAATATTTTCAAAAGGTTTTGAGCACCTCTAAAGTTGGTGCCATTGTCGCTGAAAATGATTGAAGGTCTGCCTCTTCGCGCTATAAAACGTTTTGGTGCTTGAAGAAAGTCTTCTGTTGTCAACGAGTTGAGAAGTTCTAAATGAACTGCGCGAATTACTCCACAAGTAAATAAACAGATCAACATTTTTCCCATTCTTGAGATAAAGTGGTCCGGCCAAGTCTACACACAATAACCTCGAAGGCAGACGCATCTCTAACACGTTCAATAGGCAACGGTGGCGTAGGTTCTTGCAATGATTTAACATCTTGGCGTTTGCACTACACTTGAATATAACTGATCGAATTGTTTTCTTCCTCTAATACCCAATACTTTTCTCTCATTAAGGCAAGTAAACTTTGAGTTCCAGCATGGCAATGTCTTCTGTGCATATCCATGATTAATCGCTCTAGAATCGGGTGATCTTTAGGCAAAAAATAGGGTTCGAAAATCAGGATTATCTGGACGGTTTGAAATCTTTGTGTGTAGTCTTATAAGGCCATCTTCTGCTTCATGGTCGTAAACTCAATATTTTCGCATCTGCCAGATTGGGAAAAGCCCTTTTCTGAATGTGTTTGAAAATGGAAATTTCAGCAGTTTCTACTTCTTCTACTGACAATAGACCCGTTTTTCTCTGGTTTTGTCTTTTACAGTTATTACTGAATCGAAGAATCCATGCAACCATTCTAACATTCTTCTGATACTGAGAAAAATACTTAAATATGTCTGTATCTAAATTGGTGGCTGTCGATATCATTGAGCTTGAAGATCCTTTCAGCTTTTCTTCGATGATCAATTCTTCATCATAGTGGATTTCGTGTTCAGGCCAGCAATCTTCAGGGTGTCGCAACCACTCCGGACCTCCACCATCTTGATTCCAGAAGCTGTTTGGGTGAACAACCCCTGGAGGGTAAGTCAGCAGGGTTGTGCGATCCTGGAACATGATTCCACTGGCTCGATTTAGTTGTCTCCTTGATTTCTGTGACTCGATTTCGTACAAAAGGTGCCCATTGTTCTTCTCTGCGTATCCATGCTAACGCAGTCGAAGAGTCGCTCCAGTAAGACGTGCAGTGTGCTGGAAGTGAGTTGATCATAGAGTTATGTAGTCGTGTACCTATCAATGCTGCAAAGTTCAAGGCGAGGTATGGTCATGTTTTCACCGGTGCCACCCTTGTTTTCGCTTGGATAAGCTGGACGGACACTCCCTCTTCAGTTTCCACTCTAAGAAAGATGGCAGCTGCATATTAACTCACTAGCATCACAGAAGGTATGTATAGACCATTTTCCTATTTCTGAAGAGTTTAAGACCCACCTAGGTATTTTTGCATCAGCTAGAAGTCTCAGTTGATCCATCCAGTTAAGGAATCTGTAACTTATCTCATCAGATACACAATCATCCCAGATTTGTACTCCACAGCTCACGCAAAATCAACTTTGGTTTTAACATTACAGGGCAAGTGAACCCTACAGGATCAAATACTGAATGTGCCTTAGACAAAATACTTCTCTTGGTTATCTTAGAGGGTAAAGCTTTTAGGGCACCTACACTGACTTGAAGGATATCCTCTTTCCGATTCCAAAGTAATCCTAAGACGTTGGTATTTTCTACAGATTTTAAATCAGGATCGGTATACTCCCACCCTCTAAGGTCAAATTTTCCTTCTGCCATCAAAGCTTTGGCTTCATTCATGAACGTGTTTAGACTATCATGATTATCAAGACTGGTAACAGTGTTATCTACATAAAAGAACTCATCAGAGTCTCAATTGTGAGAATAATTAGAGTCGCCTTGTTGACTCTTTTCCAATTCTTTCTTTAGATGAAAATTAATTACCGCATTAAGTTGGTATGGGCTACAAACTACACCAAACACAACACGCCTATGTCTAAAACAACAGTTTTTCCTGACTGATCTTTCCATAAGAAACACAAGTAGTTTCGGTCTTCCGGGTACACACTAATTTGCAGAAACGCCCTTTTATATCAGCTACTACACCTATCTGGTTCAATCTGAAACGTAAGATCAAGGGAAAATATTTTCTATCATGTTACAACCTTTTCCAAACAATCGTTGAGGGATGGCTCCTTTTGAACATGGGCTGAGGCATCGAAAACAGGACGAACCTTTGTAGTACTGCTCTCCTTGACTACATGTCTATGAGGTAAGTAGTGTTTTACGTTACCTAGCTCATGCTCTGGTACTTTCTCGATTACATTGTCTTTATTCCATTCTTGAAATACTTCTTCGTATTCCGTGTAGACACCATCTTTCTCCAACTTCTTGATTGTTGACTCCAGTCTCTTCACTGCCACATCATGGTTTGTAGAGGTCTGGGTGACTTTCTTTCCACGGTAGCTTGACTTCATAGCGACCCTCTGCGTCAATCTTTGCGTGTCCTGAAAAAACTTGTCAGTTTCTTGTTCAATTGAAGTTTTGATTTAGTTTCAGTAGGATCAGTAATCCTAGTAAATCCAACTTCCATAAATTAGATACATTCATGTCATCTACCAACATTGAGGTAGTTAGCATTGCTGTGGACTGCTTAACCGGCTGAGCTGGTTTTCCCAAGTAAGGTCCAACCTAATTCTGTTTCCATTGCTGTTACACCACTATACAGTTGTTTTACATTTCCGTCTCATTCTTAATCCTCTATTCCCCTACTCAACATTTTGGTCCTTCGAACGCAGATATTATTGATTTCCAGTCCTGTGAATATTCAGCCCAACTCTTTATTTACATCTTTCCCTCTTCTCATCTAAATTGTTTTAACCTTTACTAATTTGTTTTTTGTCACTAAATTCTTTATAAATTATCTTATTGACCTTTTTTATTATTCCTAAAATGGGTAAAAATGACCTAAAGTTCTCCACTTATGAACGATCTACAGCTATAACCAAAGCACGCTTCGAAAAAGTAAAGCTAGCAGTGGAAGCTATTGCTGCATCTCAAGACAACTTGACAACTGTTCAACGCCGAACTCTCTGTGGATATGCTGAAGAGGTGAAGGAGAAACACTCGGACTTCAAAGTGAACTTCCAACGGGTCTTGGAACTCTACGATGACAGCGAAGCTCCTCAAGAAACGTTATGCTGCGATCAAGATGACATAAACCAGCTCTTCATCGAGATAAACAGTCTGATAGAAGCTCTCACCACTTCAGACAACTCACAGGTAACAGTGTCAACTGCCACTACCTCTCAAGAAGCCTCTGCTACTCATGTTAAGCTCCTAAATTAGAACTGAAACATTTTGATGGCAATCCCGTACAATGGGTCTCTTTCATTAATCTATTTAATACGGCCATACACAACAATGACAAAATTTCAGATGTAACTAAATTCCAATATTTACTAAGTGTCCTCTAATGAACCTTTAAATTTGATCAAGTCCCTTAACATCACTGCTCCAAATTACAAGGTAGCATATGATCTCATACATGATCGTTACCACAACACCCGTCGTTTGACAACCCTTCATCTAAATTACATATTGGACTTACCCAATCTCTCATCCTCCTCAACCAAAACTCTCAGAGATTTTGTAAACCTCTTTTACGAGCACACTCAGGCTCTCAAGGCACTTGAATGTGACATTTCGTCACAGCCTAACCCTCTACTCTCTGCATTAGTCCTTAGGAAAATGGACAATGACTTACGTCTTAAACTAGAGGTTTATCGTTCTAACACAAATTCCGATAAATCTACCTCTCACACACTCCCTCTCATCCAAACAATCATTGAGTTTTTGAACTCAGAATGCTCTCATGTAGAAGACGCAAACCTCCATAGTGCTTCTACTTCGTTTACCCAATCTAAAAAACCAACTACTTTCATTCCTAAGAAAGCCAACTCTTCTCAGCGAAATGTTTCTATGATTTCCACTCAATCACAAGAATCAAAATCTCATGGTTCTAAAGGAACATCATACACTTTCAAACCTTGTTTTGCTTGCCAAGAAACCACTCATAAGATTTACACTTGTTCTGCATTTAAAGACAAAACTTCTCATGAACGATACCAACTTGTCAAAGCTAGTCAACGTTGTGTGTCATGTCTAGGTAATCATTCCTCTAAAGATTGCCAATCTCAGTCCGCTTGTTTTATTTGTCATCAAAAGCACCACACTCTTCTGCATTTTGACAATAAACAAGTCACTCAACCCTCTCCAACACCTGAAAAGGTAAACTCTCCTCCTAACAACTCTCATGTTAGCCTTTTGTCCTCTCAAAACAAAACCAAATCCGTTGAAAACTGTTCGACAGTTCTTTTAGGCACAACTCTCATAAAGTTGACAACTTCTAATGGCAACTCTTGTGTTCTAAGAGCGCTACTCGACTCAGCTTCAATGTGCAACTTCATTAGTGAAGAAGCAGCTCAACTACTAGGATCCCGTCGGTTAAAATCTGACTTGGTTATCACGGGAATATCTCAGAACTCTACTCATACCAAAGGCATGGTCAATCTGTCCTTAGAAACTCTATCTGGACAAACACTTGCTCCTCAAGAACCATTTCACATACTAGGCAAAATCACGGCTGACTTGCCCCGTGTTGAAATATCACCAGAAGTTCTTCAAAAGGTGAAGCATTATTCTTTAGCTGATCCTTCCTTTTCTCGACCTGGAAAAATCGACGTTCTCTTAGGAGGTGCTATCTTTCCACATCTTTTGACACAAATGACTCACTCTCTGGGCCCAGGTATGCCTTGTGTTATGGGTACACACTTGGGATTTGTTGTAATGGGCCAAGCCCCATGTTCTCCTTCTGTAAAGCCTCCTGTTGATAGCTGTCATGCTACAACTCTTCTTTCAGTCAATGATCTTGACCTTCACTCCTCTTTACAAAGGTTTTGGCATCTTGAAGAACCTCCAATTGTGTCTAAAGGTCAGAAGAAGAAATAGTTTGTGACGAATACTTTCAGTCCACTCACTCTCGAGATTCAACTGGGAGATATACCGTTCGACTACCCTTCAAAGAATCTTCTGCCAAGCTAGGCAACTCTTCTCGCAATGCTCAAAGAATCTTCCTCTCTTTAGAAAAGACTTTCTCTCAATCCTCAACTAAAAAAGCAATACACTGACTTCATGGATGACTACCGAGACTCAGGTCACATGAAACTTTGTGAAGACGTACCCGATGATTCTGAACCTCATTACTACTTGCCACACCATGGTGTTTTCAAAGGTGAAAAAATACGAGTAGTTTTCAATGCTAGTAGCCCTACCTCAACTAACATTTCTCTCAATCAACTTCTTCACCAAGGCCCAAAGCTCCAGAATGATATTGTTGATATTATTTTCAATTTCCGCATACATTCCTTTGTCTTCACTTGTGATATACGCCAAATGTTTAGGCAAATCGTCATCCACTCAGACGACCAGAAATTTCAACTAATCTTTTGGCGAGATAAACCAGATTCACCCCTTCAAACGTACCAGTTGACAACTGTGACTTACGGTATGACCTCATCGCCCTATCTTGCTATAAAAACCATCCAGCAACTCATCGATGACGAAGGTGACAGTCACCCTCTCGCTACCAAAGCCATCAAAGATCAGATATATGTTGACGACATTCTCTTAGGATCAGACACTCTCGACAATGCTTTGGAGCTTCAGAAAGACGTCATATCTCTTTTGTCATCTGGAGGTTTCGCTTTGAGGAAATGGTCAAGTAACCATGAATCACTTCTACAAAGTGTTCCTGAGGAACACAGAGAATCTCCCATTTCCTTCAGTCCTAAAGAACAGCCACTCTTTAACATTCTTGGCATAAAATGGATTTCTAGCTCCGATCACTTTTCTTATTTGGTTCAACTGCCTAACGGGGAAATCACTAAACGAACCGTACTTTCTTCCATAGCCCGCATTTATGATCCATGTGGTTGGATATCCCCATTAGTATTCTGGGCCAAATCCCTCATCCAAAGACTGTGGATTCTGAAACTTGATTGGGATGATCCCTTACCAGACAATATCAAAAGTGAATGGAACCTCTTTGTGAATGAACTTCCTTCTGTAGAAAACATCAGAATTCCACGATCCCTATCAGTCTCACCTACTTCAACCGTGCAAATTTTGGGGTTCTGCGATGCTAGTGAAATAGGTTATGCGGCATGTGTTTATCTAAGATCCGAAAACACTGACAACACTTCAACTACAAGACTACTGATTGGCAAAACCAAAGTTTCCCCTTTGAAACGAGTTTCACTACCAAGACTAGAACTATGCGCAGCTCACCTTCTCTCAACCCTCGTTCACCGTTGTATTGCTCTTCTAACCCTCATGTAACAATCACCGGTGTGACTCTCTGGAGTGATTCCACGATAGCTCTCTCATGGATTCAAACTCCACCCTTTCGACTCAAAACCTACATTGCCAACCGTGTCTCTCAGATACAAGAGCTCACACAACCTACATGCTGGAGACACGTAAGATCGCATGAAAACCCAGCCGATTGTGCATCAAGAGGAATCTTCCCTCAAGCATTATTGGAACATTCCCTCTGGTGGAACGGCCCTCCTTGGATTCAAAGTCCTCCAGATCTCTGGCCTCCTTCACACTCCAAGTACATCAATCCAGAAGCTCTACCGGAAATGAAACCACATGATCCAGTTCTCTCAGTGACTACTACCGATCTCAGGACCTTCCTCCAAGACCAACTCTGTCCTTCCAAACCTTCTTCAAGACTCTGGGACGTCCATTCATTTTTGACCTGAGGACAGGTCAAGGGCGGCGGAATGTTGGATATTCATACATGTAAGGCAGGAACATGTTTCAAGATCATTAGTGGTTTTATATTTTTTTAGTAAAATATAATAAAATATGTAAAATCCTTTCAAAACGACTCTAAAAGTAATTTTTCGGTATAACAACCAAATTAGTAGTAGTCAATGTTATTGAAATTTAAAATGTGTTACATATTATAAGTGTACCACAACAACTGTACAATTTATTATTACTTTAAAAAAACATAATTATGCTTATTTTTTAATTATTGTTGTGTTATATGTTTTCATTCAGTCTAGAAGAATACAAATAATAAATACTCTGTGATACAAATACAAGTTGACTTGAATCTTTTTATTTATTAATTTATAAAATAGAACATGGCGCAGTCAGAGAGTAAGTAAATGGAGTTCAATAAACCAAAAAAGATTTTTGTGTTGACAGTGAAATTCACAAAACGTTGTCAATTTAAAAAAAGATGTTTTACATACTTTGAGCCACAGAAACAGGTAGAGACCGAACCGGTTCAGAAGTTTAACTGGGCAAGGTTGCTTGGGACAGAAGTTTACTTTTTGTATGAATCATTCACAACTGAAATAAGATAACATATAACCAACAATAATTAAAAAATAAGCATATCGATAATAATAAATTATACAATTGACAATATTTGTACCTAGAGTATAACAAATCAATGCTGAAAAGTGTACTAAAGAAAATAAGATTTATCTTTATACTTACTCAACTATAAAACTCACCTGTCGCGGGGAACAGAAACATTCTCCAGCACAAATGATGATGAGATAAGAACACTTAGATGTTACAATGACAGAGGAATGTTTGAAATACAACCGATAAATGAAAGATATACTAGCGAAAAAAGAAAATGAAGAAAAAAACCAAATGAACAAAGGATCACTATGATGAAGAGAACAACCTGAAAGAAATCATTTATGAGGAAGCACAATCAGTGCTAGTTCAAGATAATCAACAATTCAGAGGTGGGGAAAAGTAGAGGTATTGAAAGAAACTACCTGAACCAAGATCTTACCTTGTTGAATTGGAAAATAATGGAAAAATATGCAGAAGAAACTCAGAAATATAAAGCCATTTCCAACCAACCAAAATTATTTTACCACAGTCTAAATAAGGAGACATGTTACATATTATAATTTATTACTAACAACTGCAATTTATTATTACTTTTAAAACATATGCTTATTTTAATTGATTGTTCGTGATTATACGTTTTCATTCAGTCTGAAGAATACAAATACAAGTTGACTTGAATCTTATTTTGTCGAAAGATTTATAAAATAGAACAAAATGTCATTATTTTTTGTTTTGATATCTAGTATTGCATCAGTAAAAAAACCCGTTAATCCGACACTGAAGGTAAAGTAAAGCTGTGAGCACAGAGGGATTAGCGTAAAACAAGGAGTTCAGTTCACTCATGCCAGTGGCGCTTTGGTAAGCTAACGCATCGGCCTGGCTTTTAGCAAAGTTTGTAAAACTGCTGATCTACAGCGACAATTTGTGGCCAATTTCTCCCTTAGTTGCTTACGCGACCCTATTTGCACTTTTTTTAGAACAACTCTTGTTACAAAACCAACTAATGTAAACCCTTCTAGCTTAATCTGACTGGTTTCACCCTTTCGGTAAAAAACAGTTACCAATGGTTTAACCAAACACAAGAAAACAACAAAAGACTCTTTCAAGTCGAAGAAGCTCTCAGACAAACTTAAAAGTTTTGAATTGAGTTTAGCCCAAATCTCTCAAGCTTTCACTTTGATTCAATCTAGACAAGCCGTGGAACGGCGTGGATTTATTAGACTAACTTTACTGTTTTTTGGGATGCTTTTATATATAGATTGTTCCACGAAACGTTTGATCTCATACAACTTGACTTATCGTGTACGAGCATTTTAAAGCTGTACATAAAATTAATAATAACAGTGTCTGGGTGTTCAGTAAAGGTTTTCATTTTCTTTCTATTTTACAGGAAAAATGGCAGCATAGTGAAAATGTATAGATATTTGTACTGTTAAAACTCTGTGGCACTATAAATAAATAAATAAATAATATGGTTGTAACAAAAGTTGTTCATACGTTGCAGGTTTAACATCCATTTGACATATATATCCTTCTGAATATCATCAAGGTAGGAACAATATTAATAATAATCCTATTTTCCCGTTATTTTGAAACGGCTCAACGAGGTTTTCGTTAGTTTTTGGTATATTTATGGATAACATAAAATACGTATTTATTTTAAGTTTATTGAAAATCAGGTAAATGTATCTAACTATTTCATTAAATAATTGTAACAGTTTTGTGTGTGAATACCTGCACCATAGTCCATATATGCACATATTTGCCAGGTAGGCTCTTTATTTGTGCGTTGTTATAATCTTTATTCACTT
The DNA here is from genome assembly GCA_018831715.1 of Matsumurasca onukii. Taxonomy (NCBI): domain Eukaryota; kingdom Metazoa; phylum Arthropoda; class Insecta; order Hemiptera; family Cicadellidae; genus Matsumurasca; species Matsumurasca onukii. The sequence continues at coordinate 23,797,149 of CM032065.1, forward strand.
TAAAACGTTATGAGGCCAGTGCTGCCATATATTATTATATAGCATGACCATTAAAAAATTAGAATTACCAATCATCGTTTTGACGTCCCATTAAAATGAAGAACGGCCGGTTTCCAGTTGCATATTTCCCACCAAATTGACAAATTAGAAGATTGTTATGATTTAAAGGCATTTATTTGGAACAACTCACCCCGATCAAAATTTCATAAATTATAATATAAAACACAAAGTTGTATGTCAATTGGTATTAAAGATCTAGACTTCCAGTGGACTTAACATCAGATGGTTTCCTTGTGGCACTTGTGTTATTGTTAACACCTAAGAAATATTTACATTGATTTTGTATTTTGTTTGTTTTGAAATACTTTGAAGGTTCGAAAAGGAACAAATATAAACTTCGTTAACAAAGTGACTTATTATGTTTAATAGTTTTGTGTTTGTTTGTAGAATATATTATTATATATTAGTGTTATTATAATAATATTACATATTAAATATTATTAAGGGAATCGCTTTTTTTACAGAGCAAGAAGAAGGACAAACATTTCTGACCTTACAACAGGGCGAGCAGTGGGATTTTGTCTACAAGCCGCACAAATACTCTGTCAATCAGTTCTAACATTGTTTAAAGCCCTGAAAGAGTAATTCCTGTTCAATTCCGCTGTACAAATGGTTAACAATGGACAATGGAAAGTTTTAACAGAGAACAATAGAGCTTTAGAGCTCAATGCTGGAATGTTGAAACACCGCTTTAGCTCGCTGGTGGAAACGTACAAAGGAAACCTCGATGTTTCTGAACACAAGTTCGAAAAGGTCCGTCGCTCTCCCTGGAATATGGTTCAGTAAGGCGTAACAATGCTTTTCAAATATAATTATACCATTCATGAGGCAAAAAAATTTTTCCTCAGTTTTTGTTTTACCATTTAAGATTGACTGGGACTAGCGGCGTGGTCCTGTAATCCAGCGGGGTCAGGCTTTTGAGGATGATATAAGGTATAAAGCTCAGATAGTCTCGGTGATCATCTGATGATACCCGCATCAACTCCCACCATCGTTTAGACATATCCAGACTATGAAATGAATGAAATGAAAATGAAATAAGTGCTTTATTTGAGATTCTGTGTATACATGATTTGCACGAAACCAAATAAAAAATACACTTTTCAGCTATGGCCTGAAGAGCCGTCAGCTGGGTTAGCATGTATAATAAAAAATAATAAATAATAGACACTGTGCGGTTAACCGCTATACAAGAAACAACTTACTCACTACACAACTATATATACAAATAATACACTTCTTCAATTATAAATAAGTAATACACAACTAAAACCCTTCTTTCGGTCCTTTGTATAGCACACAATTTTGTTTTCCTCTAATTTGAGTAAAAAAACAAATTTCAAAATTAAACTCTTGAATTAATTCCCATCTATATTTCCAGGCTATCTTCATGTACTTCCCAGTGCTCGCCAATCCCGCCCATTTAAAGTTCGTAAAACCTACTGCATCTATTTCAAAATTCCCAAATACTGTTTTCTAATATATTTCAAATTGGACACCTTGCTACAGAAATGAAACACTGTTTCATTCTCTTAAATTGCATAAAGAGCACAGAAAACTGACTCCTCTAACCAAGGTTTGTAATTTAAATTTACGAGCTCTGCCCGAGTTTTGATAGCCCACGATATTGTACTAACATCAAGGTCGTCTCTGAGTGCACTCCTGTCTCCGAGGTCAAGGTCGAGGGTCAGGTACTGCGTGTGATAACGTGAGGTCCGTGCTCTGCCCAGTCACCAACCTCACCCCCTCACCCCTCCACTACACCCATCAGCTGGGTCCGCAGTCTGTCCAACTCCTGAGTTAAAGTCCACTTCAATACCTAATCTTTCACTTAAGTTCTTCCAGCCTTGGTACCAAAATCCTCTTAGATATTATTTCTTTTGAGAAAATATTAGGCAAGCGATTTTCTTCAAAGATAATGTCTTCAATATATAATGCACATTTAATTTCAGTGTGTAGACGAATATAATTTCAATATTTGCCTCCAGATAAATAGCGTAGTTTGGTGTATTATTAGGAAGTCGAAATAGCTTTTTAATGAAGTCCCGTTGCACCGATTCTATGTCGTTGCTTTGCATACAACCCCAAACCTGTGCTCCGTAGCAGAGAATTGCTCTAATAATAGTTTCAAAACATTTGAACTTTGCACTGGTTGGAACTTTTGCATTGCCAATTAATTTTCCCCACATTACATTCATTGCCATTCTCGATGCTCTGGACTTTTCGGCGAATTGCAGATTCCAACATAATGATGGTGTAAATATCATTCCCAAATATTTATATTTATCTACGACTTCTACCCTGTTTCCTTTATACCACCATTTGTTGTCTGATTTCAACCTGCCACCTTGTCTAAAAACCATTATTTTTGACTTGTTTAAATTTACTAATAGGTTCCAATTTTCGCAGTATGCTTCCAATCTGTTAATCATATGTTGAAGTCCTGTGGCTGACGGGGAAATGATAACAATATCGTCCGCATACAGAAGCATGTTGACTCGTGTTCCACCAAAACTGCATCCTCTCCTCCAGTACCTCCGGCAAGTCATTTATAAATAAAGAAAACATTATTGGACTAAGGATGCAGCCTGTCTCAAACCCATCTTGGTATCCAAGCTTGTCGTAGCATGGCACACTTGCACCGAACTCAGCCGTCGAACACACTATTAGCTTTCCAATAATTTAATTACCTTCGTGGACACTCCAATGCATGACAATTTATATAGTAGCGAATTTCTGTCATCGTGTCGAACTCATAAGGTACTCTTTCAGGGAGCCTTTCTGTCATATCCTGGGGCCTTTTCCTACTTTAGCAAGTCTTAAAACTATATTCAATTCATCAATGGTAAATTCCCCATCAAGTAAACATCCGTTATCTCGGGGTATGCAAAACTTATCCTTGATGCCAACAAAGGAGGATTCAGCAAATTCTGGAAATGATTTACCCAATCTGCGTGCGTAATATTGCCTACTTTCTTAATGTCTTTCTTTTTTAATTTATTCATGGCACCCCAAAATGTTTTTGCGTCTAATGAAATCTGTATGCTGTTAATCACAGATGCTGTGTAACAGTTCTTCTTATACAGGCACAATTCTTTGTATTTTTTCTGTTCCTCGATGTACTTACTCTTGACGTCTATAGAATTACATCTCCTGAATAAGTTTAGTATTCGGAAAACACGCTTTCTAGCGGCCAAACACTCGAAATCAAACCAGGGCTGTTTGTTGTGAAGGCTCTTCCTTCCGCTTGCCACCTGTTTACAAGGTGAGTTGACAATACAATCTGTTATCTTATCAATATTGTTCTGATTGTTGTCAGTCAGCTGTAGTTGCGCAATCGCTTGCCCTACCTTATCAGTGTAGTTGGACTTGGCACTCTCCGACCATCTGAGTTTTGGCAGCAGTGGGAGCAGCCCCCCCTCTCCCTCCTCCACGGAGTCAGGGGTGCCAACCTTGATTGTACATTCAATGGGCAAATGATCTGAACCGGGAAAATTGACTACTTTGAAATTCCTTACAGAATACAAGGAATTTAGTGACACGGCGGCTAAATCAATGACTGAGCATCCTCTGGAGTTTATAAATGTATATTCCCCTTCTTTATCCCACAAAGTGCGCCCATTTAGAATAATTAACCCATGATTGCAACACAAATCTAGTATTTTTTTACCATTATTATTTACAATTAAATCTTTAGAATTCCTTATACTAGTAACATTTCTGTTGAAACTCTCTAAATTTATTTCACCTTCAAAATTTTGTTCAACACCCACTCGCCCATTAAGATCTCCTACTAAGATCAAATTTTTGTATTCATGTTTATTAAGAAATAACTTTAAAGTATCAAAATCTTTTTCCCAGCTATTAAAATTAATATACAGGGCAAAATGATCATTTCGAAACTATTGCAGTTCAGTTTTATGACTGGGAAATCATTCCTTCTAATACATTGATGATTTTAGCGTAACGAGTTTTCTTACCATAACAACAGAACCCTATATTTCTGCCAAAATTTGCTAGCCTATGGGCAAAATGAAACGTTAAATTGAAATCTGAGAAAGCATTAGAAATAAAGTTTTATCTACATTTGAAATAAATGTTTCTAAGAGTACAATTACATCATAATCATTAATTAATATTATAAAGCTTTCGTCACTAACCTTATTTTTCAAACCACACACATTATACACTAGAAGTTTGAAATCGTCCACAGGCCGTTGACAGTCCGTAAGAGAAGCGCTGGTCCGTTGTCCTTGTTGTCCGGGGTCGGGTTGACGACCCTCCTCAGCGCCTGGGGTGTTACCATTTGTGCCCAATCCGCCGCCATCTCCGTAGTTGTTGCTCCCGTCTGTGCTGCTGGATGTTCATTTGTGCCACCACCTTGCTCCTGGCCCTCCTGTTCCTGTAGCTTTGCCAGATACTCAGAGAAGTCTCGGCCGGTGAGCTCGTTCAGCCGCCTTGCTCCGTCCATTGGTCCAGCTCGCAGTTTTCGTTCCAGGTAAAGCGGCAGCCCTCGATGGTTAGATGATCATACACCAGAGGCATCTTCCTTCTACCGCAGACTCTCTCTACCTCGGCTCGCACCTTCTTAGCAGCTCTTTTCTCCCGGATCTCGAGGGGTAGTCACGGTGTACTGCGAAGCCCGTGCCTTGTAGACTCCTCAGTCGTGACATTATAGCGTGGATGTCCCTGTCGTCGAAGTGGGCGATGATCGTGGCTCGGCCTCTTCCCAGGGATGTGCTCGGTTCACGTACAACTTCTCATTAATTCCCAGCACCTCACTGCAGAACTTGTTCACAAAAACCCGTAGTCCCTTGTATTATCTGGTACTTTGAGTCCCTTAAAAATTAGGTTGTTTCTCCTGGACCGTGACTCCAAATCCACTAGCCTAGACATTATCAAATGCTCCTGTCTTCTCATTACTGAAAGCTCTTCTTTTAAGACCTCATTTTCCTCTTGCAAAAGCTTGACTCTGTTACCTATTTCTGATAGATCTTCTTTCGTGGCAAGATTTGCTAGTTTTTGGTCAACAAAGCACCTAGGCCTGCCATGAGCTGACCTCGAGTAGCTCTCCTACCTTCTCTTGTTCCATAGTCTCGTCCTTCAAGAAGGTTGGTAGTTCAGGTGATGAAGAAGATCGAGCTCTCTTGGGATTCCTCGGTGTGCAGGGGTGAAAAAGATCAATTTTCCTTTCACTCATATAAAACGTTAAACAGAACCACTTAACACACTAGCACAGTCACTGAACGTAATCCTCAGGCCGCGTTGTCACGATGCGAGTAGATCTGCACGCCGGTCTCAACGGAACTCACTCCACATATCAGACCTATCACCTGCTCCGTGGTTCGGAGGTCACATTAAGTCGTTGGTCCTTCCTATTGGTCATTGGGCTGTTAATTAATGGCCCTCTGAAAAGTCTGCCTTAGTTGTAACAAGACTACACCTCATAACTCATTACTACCTCATCACCCTCATCCTTCACCACATATTTGCCTTAAAACACCCTCATGAGTGGTCGGCATCTCAATAGTGATTTAGTGATTACAAGTTGTCAGGTTTAAAATTACACATTTCACATACAATTTACTGTATTTTGATAGACAATTTGTTTGTCAAAATCCTCTAAGTATCTTTGTTACAAGCTTGTGACATTTCCCTCGGAGAACGTTTAAGAACAGTTCGTGAATCAAAGTAAATATTATACGAAATGTGGCATTTTAAACCTGAAAATAGCATATATAAAACACACAGATGACAAAATTATCTTTCTTTTGGGATGCCACAAGAGAGGGTTCGTATTTAAACAAATATCGGGGAGGCTTTTGCCCTGGATTAGAGGTGGGGTGGGTGACGCAAATACATCAAAACCAACTTCAGGACCCAATCAAACCATTCCTCAAAGGGTTTTCAAAAGTTTCCTTTTCAAAAGTTATGATGGGGACATTTAAAATTCACCTTGTATGTGATGACTCCTTAATAATTGCTAGCTAATAATAGTTAAACTTACTTAATTATTGTACTTTACGATGTTTATATCAGTGAATGCCAATTTGATGAATATAAGTGAACTTTTACTTTCAAAATAATTATTGTTTATCGAAGGTCAGTAATGCTAAAGTTCTGAACATGTTATCAGAAACAACTTCTGTCAACAAGTTGTGGATATGGTTCACATTTGTCTTATGAATTCTGGGCACTAAGATGGTAAATTCCGGTTCCAATATTCCAATTCTGATTATTTTATTTGTATTTCTAGCTGTGAGTGTTGAACTAAAAGCAGGTACGTTTAAAAATGTCATAAATTTAAAGCAAATGAACTTTAAATGGTTAATTATAGGTAGTCGTAAATGCTACACTCAGTTAAGTCGAAACAGAGCATTTAGTACATAACATTTCAACATATTTCTATTAAGAATCTGTGTAACGATAAATTGTACCATATTTTATTGCATTTTTCTTAATCAAAAACAACTGGCAGAAAAGTTCATCGCTTACTATGTCAATGTACTGTAATAACACAGGCATAAAAGGTAAAGGTACAGTTTTTCTTCTTTAACGAGGTGAAGTTAGGACTACAAAGTCCTCTCTACCACTCAACCTCGACCTTTACCTAGCGTCACCGTATAGTCAAGGTACAAATTTAAGTGGTGACTGCGGGGATCGAACCCGTGCCACCCGAATGATGAGCTCCGGAGTCGCGCGCGATACCAATCCGCCACGGATCCGCTAACGAATTTTCAACAATTATTACATTTATACATAACTCACAGTTGCAAATATTCTAATTTGAGTTATATTTCGGCTTCGCCATTATCAAACCAATACATAAATGTTTGTTTTATTTCGGTATTTTGTTATGTATAATTATTATTAGAATTGCGAAACCGAAATATTACCCAAATTAGAGTGTTTGCAGCTGTGAGTTATTAATACCATTTTTATAACCTTTTGGTACCATTTAAAGTTTTTTTTATACACATTTAGATACTATTTAAGTTTTGTAAATATTTATACATCGACTTCCTTTTGTTGTTAATTTTATTTTGTGTACCTTTTAACAATAACTGATATTGAAATATAAGTGATCTTGTCCTTGAAGTGATTCCTTTATAAATATGTTCTTTATGTTTCGGTTTCCTTTTTTAATAAAAAGAGACGTTTAGCCGGTTATGAAAACTATACAACAATTTCTTTTTCAGTAAAATTTGTGATTTTGGTGAGATTTATAGCATTTGCATGGGTTACAAGAAGTATCCTGCTCAAGGTAGTTATATTAAAAACACTATTAACGTTTTGCGTTGAATGTATAATAGGAACACACACAGACAGTCAGATTAAGCATGTAGGCTGCTACTCCTCTGAAAGAGTTCGAAACTCCTGGTTCTACAAGATCAAAGAGACCTTGTCCTGGGAGGATGGAGTCAACATCTGCAACCACAGACTCACAGTGTACATGGGAGTGGAGAAGGACACAGGGTGAGTTGTCTGAGAGTTTCTGAAAAAAAAGTCCTTACATCAAAACGTAATGGGCAACTTCAAATGGACTACTAAAATTCATGTTTTTCAACCGGCATACCCTCGACCATCGAGGTTCTTGATGGTAGAGTCCGTGCGTTTCTTCGTGGCGCTTGGGGAGGGGAAAAGAGGGGACAGAGTGGGAGAACAAATCGATGTTTTCAAAAAGTACAGTAATAGCCTTTCTGCACAGTACGAGTGCCATGGAAAGACTGAACAGTTGGTTACCCCCACCCTCGAAAACCAAGTTATAACTGGCTTTAGTCGTCAAGGTCAAGCGCCACGAAGAAACGCACGGACTCTAAGGCTAACACGTCATAGTTTAGAGTCTCTTTAAGGTCTTTCATTGCCCTATCTTAATATTATTCAATTTCACAGATCTGCAGATAAGCATTATATCTACTGTGGTAATGATTTACCAAAATTTTGAACCAAACAGACAACAACTCCTGCCTACCTTGTGTCCATGATGCACATCTCACTTGTGGAGGTGCCGGAACTGTGTCTCTCTACAAACTCAGAGGTGAAAAATTAAAAACATTACTCTATATGTAAATTCTCAAGGTTTGAAGATACCTGTGCATCAACCAGTCAACCAGCTACTGAGGATGAATCTCCACAGCGAGGTCGAAACGTTCAGCAGTACTTATGTTCCAACTGTGACGCAGTGTAAACCGGAAGATCTTAGTGATGACACCGGCCGCGAAAGCTTAAGAGTTAAGATCCCACGATAGTTAGGATCGATTTCATCAGAAAATAAATTGATTCCAACGACATACCAGTAATTGCGTACTTTGTCAAATACTAGCTACACAACCCATTAAAAGTCAAAAGTAACAATCCATCAGCCAGAATAATGCTCAGAAGGTTTTGATAAAAATAAAGCAAATCTAAGAAAATTTGTAGTTTTACTAAAAGTAAATATTATTCAATCATTAAATGTCCTTATAAATCTTTATTTTTTCAGAAAAGACACCACTTTCGGTCTTGGTAGCCGCTGATGGTGGCATGATTTTGAAAATTGTTCCTGAAGCTTCTAGCCCTGTTACTACATTGGTTAACACAACAGACAAATCTATCAACAAAGTAGACTTCAATATAAAATATGATGAAGTTGTATTCATCGAAGGCGAACAGCATGTTTATAGGTACAGAACTATTGAGTCGGTAAGACCTGCTTAAGTTTAAGTTTCACAGACTCAAAAACTCAATTATTTATTAACTCGGTTAAAAGTATCTTTATCCACTGTGAATTATGTAGTACCAGTTTACTTAACTTTTAGACGACTAAGTTATTCTTTTGAGCTATTCCATCAAAAGTTATTGCCGTTAAAACTTTAAATTCATGCAACTTTAAACAACAGCAAATTTTAAAGTACAATTTTTTAGAAGTGCGGTTTGGGGCATTGTAAATGTTGAAAAAAAACCTGTTCAACGACATGCAACGTCTTGTAGCTATTGTGAACTCCGTTCTACTCACCCCACTGGTGCTAACGGGCCAACATCTACGTAGAAAAGTAGTTTATGGTCCCTAGAAAAGGTCTGTAAAATTTGGCGCGTTTATTCTGCGCCGTTAAAAAGTTATTTAACAGTCTCTAGACTTAACTGATACTTTGTATAGTGGGCTACACACACCAGCCATGGTGCGCCCATTCTTTAGCCTCTGAAGAACCCTCGTATATTATATTACTATTTATTCACTTTGTTGAGCAGGTCTATCTACAACTACCAGAACCAAAGCTACGAGCCTGAGTCTAAGGTAGCATCTGCTGTCTTGTTGGTCAAACAACTCAGTGTAGACTGGACGAGAGACCACATATATTGGAGCCACGGCGTGGATTACGCTATCTACGTGGTGGACCGGTGTGGTGCAAACTCCCTGGTGGTGGAGGAAGACGCATTCCCACACTACCACTTGACATTCGACCCCTTGAGGAGGTATAGATATACGTAATGATTTATAATCGTATCTTAGTAGGGGTGAAATGGGCGTGCTGGCTAACTTGACGCTATGATGAGGTGATAGTGACGTCATGTGAGGTGAGGTCAGGATTGACAACGTCACAAATACGTGTTGGGTTGTGGTGCTGGCTCACTTGACCTATGGGGTGACGTCATGGAGGTGATGGTGACGTTATGCTGAAATAATGGTGACGTCATTATGAGGTGATGGTGACGTAATGTTGATATTAGGGTTAATAACATCACAAAGACGTGTTAGGTTGTGGTGCTGGCTCACTTGATTTGGGGGACGTCATGATGAGGTGATGGTGACGTCATGCTGAAATAATGGTGTCGTCATCATGAGGTGATGGTGACGTAATGTTGGTATTGGGGTTCATGCCGTCACAAAGACGTGTTGGGTTGTGATGCTGGCTCACTTGACCTTGGGGGTGAAGTCATAATGAGGTAATGGTGACGTCATGCTGAAATAATGGTGACGTCATTATGAGGTGATGGTGACGTAATGTTGATATTGGGGTTAATGACGTCACAAAGACTCGTTGGGTTGTGGTGCAGGCTCACTTGACCTTGGGTGGCGTCATTATGACTTGAGAGTGACATCATTATTACGTAGCGATGACGTCATGTTGGGTGATGTTAGGGTTGGTGCCGTCACGAAGACATGTTGGAGTTTGGTACTCTCTAACTTGACCTTGGGGTGACGTTATGATGGGTTATATTAGGGTTAGTAACGTCACGAAGACGTGTTGGGTTGTGGTACTGGCTCACTTGACCTTAAGGCGACCTCATGATGACAAAGTGATGGTATCAGGGTTGATGACGTCACGAGTTGTTTCCCAATAATCAAATCGGTTTTGTTTAAAGTTCTTTGTTGACGATGGTAAAAGTTCTGAATATTATTGCGGACGGTTTCTTACCTGTTTAGTAAACAAGAAGAATATGACGTATCATGATCTGAAATCTGACGGCTTAAATGTTGCGTGCGATCAAAATGTTTAATATTTTATTGTTGTTATTTAAAAAGTAGTAATTTTTAGATAAATTTTAATGTACATTTGTATTTAGCTGGTAGATAGCATGTACTGTAGGAAACCTTGTAGATATTGTGAATAGTTAGGTGTCTGGTATGCTAGCCTTGTTGCCAAGGGCTTAGCTTACCAGTATATAGTTAGAGTAAGGTCATAGGGGGCAGATTGGTTGGAGATTGGTTAGAGACAGATCAGAGAGAGGTCTTGGACAGGTGTTTGGGAATCGGCTACATGGCTTTTGAGCAAGCCGAGCTTGATGGTGTTGGTAGGGTAAGTTTTGCTAAGTTTAGTTTCTTTGTATTTTAGGTTATGCGTTAGGTTTTGTTAGTTTTTGTCTGATTTAAAGGATATGAATGTGTAATAATAAATGGCATGCGATAATCTTACAGTAGTACCAGTTTAATAATCCGAGTTACGCCTCAAAATGCAAGACAGTGACGCTTTTCCATTGTTTTGCATTACGCACCAAAAAATGTGGTATAACGATGCGTTCCCGTTATACTACACTATCAAATCACAATGTTCTTATTTACTAAACAACTTAAAACAACCTCAATAAAATTTCAATCTTAGTAAAAACCACTACAAATTCTCTTGAATTCATGAAAATATTTCAATTTCAGTATAAACCACTACACATTCTTTCTTAAAATCATACACATATTCCAGGGTCTTCGTGTACATAAACTACTACGAGCTCTACGTTTACTCCTGTGCGAAGCGCATGTATAAGGAGATCAAGCTTGGGATGGAAGTGGCCGAACTGAGGAAGCTCGCAGTGGACCCACACAAGGGGATGATATACGTAGTGGTAGAGTCTCGCCCAGGAAAAATCTACCACATCACCCGAGTGGACTACGAGGAGACATCAGTTGAGATAGTGCACTCGGAGACGTCCTATATCTCTAGTATAGACGTGTTTGATGATATAATTGTCTGGGTTGGTAACTATGAGAGGGTCTATACTTGCAAACTGACTCCTAAGTGTGGTGAGGTTAAGGAGATATTTCGTCTTGAACAGGTGAGGGTTTTTAAGAATAAAATATGTAATTCAAAGAAGTTGTGTTTACTTGTGCTGGAATGACCATAATAGTATCTTAAATAAAAATGCAATAATTATATTAATGATGGATTGAATCTGAAATATTTATTTCAAATGCTCATACACCTTCGGATCTTCGAAGTAATATCGACTTTGTATCTTCTGATTTTTAATATATGGTTCTATAGTTCGAAAATTCTGTTGTAGATACAAGAAAAATCAGTAAATTGCGGACATTTTTGAGATTTCAGTTAGTTCTCCCTTAACTACTTGATCCACTGTTGCGATTGAATATTGATATTTATATTACAAAACCACAACTTGTCTCCAGAAGATAAAAATAATGGTTTTATTATTTTCAGTCTATTAACGATGTTAAGATATTTCATCCAGACAAACAAAAGCCAATGGCAGGTAAGTGACAATTTGAATAAAACCTTTCTTTTTTTGGTCCAGCATAAACTACGCCAGTCGCCAATTTAATTGCACTGGACATTACCTGTCTTGAAAAACATTATTTGCCAGAAAAGATAGTTAAAACTTTAATTTATTCGTTATTGGTACCCAATGTACTTGTACATCGTAAACAGGTTCGATTGAAATGACTAATGAGCAAACCCACCTAACAAAATAGCATAAAACTCTCAATCGGTTATATATTTTAGAAAACCCAATACCAATTTGCCCGGAGTTGACGGAAAGTACCTCAACAAGCGTTGAACCAGAAACTGATTTAGACGCCGAGGACAATGTTGAGTCTTCGTGTGAAGTGGACTGCGCAAAACAAAAAGAACACTCATCAGCAACTCAAGTTGAAGACAAAACAGAAAGCGCCACGCTAAACACTGATACCAACGGACATACAGGTAGACAGTTTTCTACTTGTTTGGATATTAGATGGTTTTTTGGTTAGTTTGGATACGATTTTATAGTTACTGATTCCAAAAGTTCGTACGTTATGATTAAAAGTATAGTTTTTAACGATGATTGATTTGAATTCATATTTATTTTGAGGTTGTCACTCTTGTCAGTTAAAACACCTAACTGAAGGTGTTCAGTGAATCACTACTCAAATGCTAGTTTAATGTGCGTTTTCAATAGCATTTTGAGCATTCAATATTTTTCAAACTTGTAACACCACAACCCCTTTTTACCAATATGGTACAGTCTAATGTATAACGAAAGTGTTATTTTATTAGGTTCACAAGCAGCCTTGGACTCCAGTATGATGGAATATTTGGGATGTTACGGATTGAAGAGACTTCAGAACACTTCTTACTACAAGATCAGAGAAACCTTGTCCTGGGAGGATGGAGTAAACATTTGCAACCACAGACTCACAGTGTACATGGGGGTGGAGCAGAGGACAGGGTGAGTGAACACAAAATAAGTTGGCTAAATTCATCGTTATTGTTGTTGGTTTGGTAGCATGCTTTAAATGATACAAGACGGAAAACTCATTTTGTTCTATACTGTCCAGACTATATATCACTATATCACTATTTGAGATGCCGACCACTCTCATGAGGGTATTTTAAGGCAAATATGTGGTGAAGGATGAGTGTGATGAGTGGTAGTAATGAGTTATGAAGTGTAGTCTTGATACAAACTAAGGCCGACTCTTCCTTAGAATGGGTCATTAATTAATAGCCCAACGACCAATGGAAATACAAGGACCAACGGCTTAACGTGGCTTACGAACCACGCAGATGATGGCCTGATACGTCTAAACGATGGTGGGAGTTGATGCGGGTATCATCAGATGATCACTGAGACTATCTGAGCCGCTTTAGACCTATATCATCCTCAAAACCTGACCTCCATGAAGCTTACAGGATTACAGGACCACGCCACGAGTCCCAGTCAAAAGTATAGGCAGTGGCTACTATATTTTTAGATATCGTAAAGTCGAAAAAATAACTAACATTGTAGTAATTCGTCAACATAAATTTCTATGAACAAGCTTATATAAAGTAACTGTCTAGACAAAACCACTACACTAAAATATATACCGCAGACACTATAAGATTTACATGGTTTCAGATCTATGAATCAGTATTTTATCTACTGTGGCAATGATTTACCAAATGTGTTGGATGTAACAGACAACACATCCTGCTTACCTTGTGAGCATGATTCACATCTCACTTGTGGTGGTGCTGGCACTGTGTCTCTCTACAAACTCAGAGGTGAGCGTAACCAAATACGTTTTTGTGTACAATCTTTAGGTGTACACAATACGTTAATGATATTGTTATTTCGTTTAAATTGTCTGCCAATTCTGTTGTGTCTAAGTGAAAATGGTAGATTCAATGCAAGTTGGACAGATAGGTCAAGGTATGTTAACTTTCAGTAGTCAGTTCAGAAGGGTACCTCAACCAAAGCTTATCGCGCATGTCCCTGATGGAGATAAATAGACAACGCAAAGCCACATGCGCTGTAAATTGGTGTTTTATGCTTTAAAAATATTAATTATTTTATTTTATGAAGTTTGATGCAGATTATATTTGACTATCAAAGTTTGATGGCGGTTTTAAATTCGACGCCTTTAAGATGTTCTACTTCTCAAATTGGGTATTTAACGTTTTAGGAGAATTTAAACAGCAATGCCTTAGATTTCTGTAAGGGTGCTTCTGGCGAGCTGCACTACCGGGACTTAATAGTATGTAAGGGTGAGCTTTGACGACTTTCTTCTTCTTTATTGTTCTGACCTGGTGGCGCAAGCGCGGTGCGCAGTTAGTCATAAGGTTGTTATTTTTCAAAATTATTTCATGTAATGGTTTTGATCCTCAAATTTAAATTGTCGTGGTTTTGTTTGAAGCTATTTTGTATTGTTACAACGGTTTCATAAATTATTATAGTAATTTATTTGTTATTGATAAATTTGAATGTTGTTGCTGTATATTATTCTATTTGAATATATTTTCACTTAGTGTGTTTTATTTTGAGCTTGGGCAGTTCTATCCACAGTGTGTAGTTGAATGTAATCTGCTTTAATGCGTGTACCACTATATGAAATAAATTAATAAAATAACTTTCTGTTCCAATAAACAATATTATGCTCGTTTGATGAAACGTTACATTTGAACAATTTCCAGAACATACGCCTCTTGCGGTGTGGCTTGCTACACACGGTGGTGTTTTACAAGTTCTCCCCCAAGTTGCCAACACCACAACCACTCTGGTCAAGTACCCGAGACAATATAACTGGTTACACCTTTACAATTTAGACTTCAATACGAAACTGGATGAAATAGTATTCAGCGCAGACCGACGTTACAGGAACTACACTATCTTCAGGTAATTAATTTATATTGCGTTAATGGTTACAACAAGCTACTACATGATGGATGGACAAGTGTCACGAAAATGTGGGACAATGTACGAAGAACACTTCTGCTTTCAAATTGTGTGAACAGTGCTCTAAAACGGTCAGCCTCCATGGTCGACGCAGATAAAGGCTGAACTCGTTCGCTAAAGGAACACACGACACCGCGCACGTAACAACTAGCTAAACAACGGGCCTTCTTTCAACTGATGCGGCCTAACTGTTAAACCCTCTACTTGCAAAGATTTGGTAGAATGTAGATAGCGCTCTTATATGAAGGTTAAATTCGGATTTCTTAATTTTCTGAAAAGAAAAAAGTTTATCTTGCTTCATACTCTCTGTCACACAAGCACATTGAATTACATATTTCCACATTGATCCTGACACAAGACTCTAAGAAAGATGTACATCAATATGTTTTACATGAGAGGAGAAGTGACTTGTGTTAGAATCTAGGCAAGTGTTACTTTGAGAAATGTAAGGCAGGAACATGAGCTGTTCTCACATCATTTATCTTGCTTCATACTCTCCTCTATCTACGTTACACAAGCTACACACATAACATTTACATATTTCCTACATAAATCCTGACACAAGACTCTAAGAAAGATGTACATCAATATGTTTTACATGAGAGGAGAAGTGACTTGTGTTAGAATCTAGCAAGTGTTACTTTGAAATGTAAGGCAGGAACATGAGCTGTTCTCACATCATTTATCTTGCTTCATACTCTCCTCTATCTACGTTACACAAGCTACACATAACATTTACATATTTCCTACATAAATCCTGACCAAGACTCTAAGAAAGATGTACATTAATATGTTTTACATGAGAGGAGAAGTGACTTGTGTTAGAATCTAGACAAGTGTTACTTTGAAATGAAATCAGGAACTGTTACGACCTGTGAAAGACCGCACGTTCATCTTTGCCACACCTGGGTTTTGAGATACCTTGCAGTTGCGGCTCATTTTATATCGGCGAAACAGAAGTGACTAATCTCTACGACTACAAAGGCACATAAGGCACACACAGAAACAAGAAGACTTGAAAGTCGGCAATAGCAGAACACAGCTACAAAGACAAAGCATGGAATTGAGTTTGATAAAACCAAAGCTTCATTATCAAGATTTATGAAAGTCTTATCCTTGACTCGTTGAGTTTCCAACTTGACAGACACATTGTTCCTGAACTGCATGGTTTCATGCAGAATCGCTCTACCTGTACTAATCTTCTAGTCTTTCAAAATTCCATAATGTCAGCATTCACAGAACACTCCCAAATTGATTGTGTATATCTTGATTTCAGCAAGGCCTTCGACAAGAATAGACCATCGACTGTTGATTGCCAAACTCGAAAGGATATAGCATCTCGGGATCTTTACTCTGCTGGTTGTAAGCTATTTGTCCGATCGGATTCTGATTGTTAGATGTGATGGAAGGCAGTCTGCCCCTTCTCAGTCACCTCAGAAGAGTACCTCAAAGGTTCCATCTGGGTCCACTATTGTTCAACGTTCGTCAATGACATATGCAATTTTATAACAACAAGGTTCCTGTGCCGATGATGTCAAGGTCTTTAACAAAATCACTTCAACACAAAACCAAGAAGAACTCCAACACTCCCTCAACAACATTAGCAAATGGTGTAAATTAAATGCAATGGAACTTAATGTCTCGAAATGTGTAGTTATGTTCTTTAGTCGCAGTAGCGTGGTGCACGAGTATGACTATTGCATTGACGGTAGCAGTCTTAGTGTTGTCCAGAAAATCAAGGATCTTGGTGTGTTTACTACTCCCTCCCTCTGCCCGCACGATCATCTAGTGTACATTTCTTCAAGAGTGTCCTCTCTGCTGGGATTTATATACCGTTCAACAAGACCCCTCAAATCACCCTCGACACTAGTCACCCTTTACAAATCACTAGCACGTCCAATATTAGAGTACTGCTCCGTCATCTGGTCTCCATACCAAGTTGGCCACATGGACATCCTAGACAGAATCCAAACACGGTTCCTCAGACTGCTGGGCCTTAAACTTGGTTTCCCCTTCCTGCAAGTACCAGTGGCAGCTCTAGAACAGCAGTTTGCCATACAGCCGCTGCCGGTGAGACGAAAGTCTGTGACATCATCTTCTTACAAAAACTCATAAATGGGATCATTGATTGTCCTGAACAATATAGACATTACCGCCCGGGGCACCAGATCAAGAACAATTCTCACAAGGAGGTACCAGCCGACCAACTACACTCGTAACCACGGAATCTCCAGGCTTCTGAGAATCAGCGAAGACGTCTACTCTCAGCTGGACTTCTTCGGACCATCGCCAGCATCCTTCAAGCGAGACGTCCAGAGACTACTCTTCTGAAGCTCCTTGCCCTAAGTGATTGTGCAGTGTTTTGTTGGTGGCGCCTTTAAAGGTCACACCCTCTTGTGTAGAGTGAGAAGTTTTTGACCAGGCGACTCGTCCTCAGATATCATCTGTTCAATGTCACTGTATATTTTGTATTGTCATATTTATTGTAGTAATTATTGTCACCCATATATTATCTCATTGTTACCTTTATGTTAGTTTATCTTTGTTAATCTTTCAAATTCATTATTATCTGTTACAAATCATTACTGTCATCTATTTTATTAGCATATTATAACGTATTTAATCATCTCATCAGCATGCTATCTATCATATTATCTCATTGTTACCTTTTCCTTATAGTCTATCATTTTATTTAATTTTCAAATTCTTTTGTACATTTATTACATAATATCGTTACTGTTATCTATTTCTTGGTATATTTATTATTATAGTGTAACGTATTTCATATAGTGCTTCTATTGACATTGTATATATTCATCCCATCAGCATGCTGTCATTGTATACTTTCAAAATATTGTAATTTCTTACTGACCTTTGTTATTATCATCATAAAATGTGTTCACCGTTGGAAATAAATAAATAAATGGGGGTCGGCAAAAAAGCCTTGGCAAAAGAAGTTCACATATTATCCCTGGGAAAATTAGAGAAACCATTGGAATAATCAAGCATGAAGACAACTTTAACAAAGACGAAGCATACAATTATCAAAAACATGGCATAGTTCTTCCAGATTTCAATTGAAGCCAGCCAATCCAGTTCGACAACGAGCAAGAGGCTCCGCCACTTCGGTCAATCAGGTGACAGGACACCCATTGGGTATATAAGAAGGCACTTTAGCCAGAAATCTAGTCTCAGCCAGTCAACAAGCTACTGAGGATGACTCTCACAGCGACGTCGAAACGTTTAGCAGTAATTATTTTTCATCTGTAACGCGGTGTAAACCGGAAG